>JAVJIF010033492.1:0-137749 GCA_038442645.1 Agave tequilana
CTGGAACTCCATGCAGACGAACCACCCTCCTTCATATACTTATCTGCCAGAACCTCTGTTGACTGGCCTACCCTGAATGGTATGAAGTGAGCTGACTTGGTGAGGCGATCAACTATCACCCACACCGCATTATTACCCCTGGGACTCCGAGGCAATGCCGTCACGAAGTCCATGGTGATGTGCTCCCATTTCCACTCGGGTAACGGCAAAGGTTGAAGAAGTCCAGCTGATTCTCTGATGCTCGATCTTTATCTGCTGGCAAACCAAGCCTTAGCAACAACTGGGCTATCTCCCTCTTCATGCATTCCACCAAAGTGCTTCTTCAGGTCCTGGACATCTTGTTTCCTCCTGGATGTATAGAATAAGCTGAACTGTGTGCTTCCTCCAAAATCTTCTGTCTGACTTCTCCTCGGGGAACACAAAGTCTATCTCCAAATACAATGCACCATCTGGACGAACACTGATATCAGTCCTCAATCCAGCCTCCGCCTGAGCTCTGAATGTCTGCAATCTGGGGTCCTCCATCTGAGCTTCCTTGATCTCCTCTATCAATGATGACTGGATCTGTAAGTCATAAGCTGCCCTGCCTTATCACCTCCTGCCTAACATCAAATCCATCTGATGATTCCTGAATCAACTCCCTCTGCTGCGTGAGGTGGACTAGCACTCTGTTCTCTGGCATCCTCTCAGTGCATCAGGAACGGTATTGACTTTGCCTGGATGATACTGCAAGTCAATTCATAGTCCGCCATAAGCTCCACCACCTCCTCTGCCTCATATTCAACTCCTTCTGTGAGAAATATACTTGAGGCTCTTGTGGTCTGTGTATATCAACACTTTGTCTCCCAGAAGGTAGTGTCTCCAGATCTTCAAAGCAAATATCACGGCTGCCAACTCCAAGTCATGAGTTGGGTAATTCCTCTCATGAGGCTTCAACTGCCTAGATGCATATGCTATAACATGATCATGTTGCATAAGCACACACCCCAGGCCTTTACCTGATGCATCACAGAAAATGACCATCCCTCCTCTTCCTGAAGGAGTCCTCAAGATTGGAGCTGAAATAAGCCTCTGCTTCAACTGCTCAAATGCTGCATCACATTCTTCTGTCCATATGTATCTCTCCCCTTTTCTGGGTGAGCCCTGGTCAACGGAGCTGCAAGTCTAGAGAAATCCTGGACAAAGCGTCTGTAATATCGGCTAGTCCAAAAAGCTCTTTTATCTCAGTCACCGTCTTCGGAACTGGCCAATTCTGCACTGCCTGGACTTTACTGGGATCAACTGAAATTCCTTCTGCTGAAACTATGTGTCCAAGGAAAGCTATGCTGTCCAACCAGAATTCACACTTGCTCCTCTTGGCATGAAGCTGCTCTTGCTGAAGGGTCTGCAACACAATCCTCAAGTGCTCTGCATGCTCCTTCTCATTCCTTGAATAGATCAGGATGTCATCTATGAATACAACTACAAACTGATCTAGGTAAGGGGAGAACACTCGATTCATCAAGTCCATGAAAACCGCAGGGGCATTGGTGACCCGAAAGGCATAACTAGAAATTCATAGTGGCCATAACGGGTCCTGAATGCCGTCTTCGGAACATCCTCCTTCTTCACCCTCAGCTG
Organism: Agave tequilana; assembly: GCA_038442645.1. NCBI lineage: Eukaryota > Viridiplantae > Streptophyta > Magnoliopsida > Asparagales > Asparagaceae > Agave > Agave tequilana. Next base: position 1,621 of record JAVJIF010033492.1, read on the forward strand.
ATGGTAACCCGACTGCAAATCTAACTTAGAAAATACACGGGCTCCATGGAGCTGATCAAACAAATCATCAATCCGGGGCAAGGGATACTTGTTCTTGATGGTGACCTTGTTCAATTCCCTATAATCAATACAAAGTCTCTTACCACCATCCTTCTTGTTCGCCAATAGCACTGGAGCTCCCATGGTGAAGTGCTTGCCGAATCAATCCCTTGTCCGAATATTCCTGCAGCTGCTTCTTCAAGATCTCCAACTCTGTCGGTGCCATCCTGTACGGAGCCTTGGATATAGGAGCTGCTCCTGGAATTGTATCAATGGAGAACTCAATTATCCTCTCCGGTGGAAACCCTGAGACCTCAGCAAAGACTTCTGGAAATTCATCCACACTGGCACTCCCTTCAGAACCTCCGAAGTGGTCATCTGAATGTCCCTTCTTAGCAGCTTCACCTCTCCACTAAACTGGAACTCCGGCTGATGCGGGATTCTGAAATTGATCCTCCTTCCTCTACAGTCAATCACTGCATAGTACTGACTGAGCCAGGTCATGCCTAAGATTACGTCGTACCCCTTGGTGTCCTAGTACGAGCATATCTATGGCCAAGGTCTTCCCACAAAGCTCCACTGGACAGTCAGCACAAACTCTAGAAGATACAACTACCCCATTCCCTGTACTTATCTCCCACTTGTGGTCTAAAGCCTTAACAGGTATGGAATGAACAGCCACAAAATGGTCGGAGATATAACAGTGGGATGCACCCGAATCGAAGAGAGCGAGAACAGGTATAGAATGAACTCTGATGTTACCTGTAATCACCTCCTCTGAAGCCTCGGCCTCCTCTGCTGTCAGTTGTAGGCCCTGACCTCTGCACGCCCTGCTGCTGTCCGTGCTCCTCTCTGCACTGGGCGAGCAACATGCGGTGGAGGAAGGGGAAGAGCTCTCCTCATCACTGGTCCCTGGTGCCTCTGCCCAACTGGCCCTGGTAGTGCCCTCTGTCCATTATTCCCTTGAGGTGCCGGCAAGTTTGATTAGCAAACCCATTCTCCTGCGAGGACAGGTCTCTCCACGGCATGGTCTCGTGCTCCACACACCAAACACCATCCGTTCGCCCTCCGGCAATCCTGCTGAGAGTGTCCTGGTTTCTGGCAGAAATTGAGATAAGACCTGGTCGAGCCACCTGGTAAGGAACTGCCCTGAATGGTTGCCTGGCCTGGACCTTCGCTGCTCTGGACGGTCCCTCCTCTACCCACCGGTACAACGGCCCTCTTCATGGCCTGGTCCTCTTGCTTCTTCTGAAACCCACGCTCCACCTCTCGGCGATGGTGAGAACCTCAGCATAGGTCTTCAGCTGCTGGGGCATCAGAAACATCTGGATCTCCATCTGTAAACCCTGCTGAAACCTGCTTGCCCTCTTCTCTTCATCTGACACCATGACGCATGTAAGGGGCAAAGACGACTCAGCCTGAGGAATTCTGCAGCATACTCATCTACGGATCTATCCCCCTGTTGAAGCCTGATGAATTGCTCCTCCATGTCCTTCTGAGCAGTGCGGAAAGAACCTGCTATAAAAGCTCTTGAGAACGTATCCCAAGAGATAGGCTCCTTCAAGCGAGCCTCCTCTGCAAGCCACCAAGTCCTGGCTATGTCCTTCAGCTGTATCTTTGCAACCTCCACTTGGTTCTCCTTAGGCACCCTGGCGGCGTTCAGCAGATCGGTGGTGTCTGTCAACCACTGTTCAGCCTCCAATGGTCTCTCGACTCCCGTGAATACGGCGGTTGCAGCCGCCGAAAGTCTGACACGTTCCCAGGCCTTTGCTCCTTCGGAGCTGCCAACTCCTGCCTGAGGAGCTCAGTCTGCTGCTGCTGATTCTCCATCTGCTGTTGCTGGTTTTTCCAGCATAGTCTGAATGATCCTCAGGACATCAGCACCCTCTCCTCCTACGGGTCCATTCGGTACTTGCCCGACATTGTTGCGACCCGAACGTCTCTCCATACCGAAAGGGATAAGATCTGGAATTGGAAACAAAGGGAAGGAGTTTAGGATACGAGGATCGAATCAAGGACGAAGTCGAGAAGGACTATATAACTTTGTACATTGTAGTTGGCATTAGCAAATCACTAGAATTTGCCACTTGATTGTACTTTTAGGTTTGAGAGCCTAGGCTCTGATACCAACCTGTAACGCCCCGATCCCAATGATACGGGAAACGTTACTGCAACGCATATACGTAGGTCAGATGGTGCCCCCACGTATATACGCTAAGCATAAGTACAACAAGTATCAGAGTACAACACACACAGCGTGGTATAATCATATGCCAACTTACAAAATATAAGTACAAAGTTTACACAAGTTATGATAAGCAAAAATCACTTTACAAGTGTCCTTTATCACAACCCAAGTCCAAAAAGAACGATATACAACCAAAAATACAAAATGCTCACGTAAGGATGGAGATCCGTGACCAAAAAGAATGTCGGGCAGGATAGATCTAGAGCTGGTCAGCCTGCTCTCCTAGGTAAGCCAAGTCCTCTGTGGAAGCTCCACTTCGTTCCAAGCCTCGAATCTGAATATGCAAATCCAAGGGTCAAGACATAATACAACAAATAAAAGATAGCCAAGTGGCAAGGATCATGAATAGAGATAATGAAATAGTACTAAGTAACAATGCATGACAAGAGATGTAAACTAAGAAAGATAAAGTCATATGCAATAAATCTACAATTAATGTCTTATTATTATTACTTGTCTTACTGTGATATCTAGCTATGTGACCCAGCGTCCCAGAGCACATAGATCCATATCCTAGTGAAACAAGGTTGTTATTGGAAACAGCGGTTGTATCGACGAACTATGTTTACAGTGTGTCCCGTGCATGCCCGGGACCACGGCCAGTATTGTTCCGCTGCTTGAAGACGGAAACCTGCCGCTAGGCTAAACAGGAGGGTCTTATATATGCCCTTGTCATGACAGTAAACAGAAAGGGAGGAAGCACTCCCCTCGGTCCCCCCCTGGAGTACCACAGGTAAGACCGGAAACATGGTGCACATCCTAATACCACTGTAAACACGAACACATATCGATATCCGCATATTTCCCCCTGACCCATGTGTAAGTTGGTGCATTTTATGTAAAAGTCCGGTGTATCATGCTTTGTTTTAAGAGATGGCATGATAGGTGGTGATGTTGCTATTTAACATGCCATGCAACGAATATATACAATAACAAGTCATGAGGCAATAGGAGATACATCCATTCAGTTATATGTCATGTAGTGCTAGTATTGAAGCATGAACAAGCAGGAAATAATACACATGTAACAAGTTATGTACTAAATTTAGAACAGAAATTAACTATGACACACAGCCAGGATTAGTCGACTAGGGGTAATGGTTAGTCGACTAATAGGGTTTCTAGTCGACTAGGAGTTTTGGATTGATCGACTAAAACTGGGATACAGAGTGTTGGAATTCTGTTTCAGTGCATGCTAGTCGACTAGGGTAAGAGGGTTAGTCGACTAATAGGAAGTACTAGTCGACTAACAGATATTTCGGTCCGTCTAGATCTGTGATACAGAAAGTTGGGTTTTCTGGTCCAGGATGGATTAGTCGACTAGGTGGATTCAGGAGTCGACTAATATGGGTTTCCAGAGAGTTTTATTAGTCGACTGATATTTTTGGGCAAGTCGACTAATGCTGTGTCTTCCAGAAAAAACTAAATGTCAGCTAAGTGTTCTAGTCGACTAGGTCTTAGGGTAAGTCGACTAATAGTGGGGAAAATCAGTGTACAGGACAGAAATTCTGGAAACGTGTTTGATGGCTAAATTCCTGGTTTTTAGGTGACCTATGTGTACAAGAAGTGTAAACACAGTGCTCTAAGGCTAATACAAGTCTTGGTGAGTGAATTACTCCCTTGGAATGGTTGGATTTGAGCTTAGATGACCTAAAAATAGGATTTTTAGTGTGCAAGTGAACAAAGATTTCTACTTCAAGTATGTGATGTGTGAACTAGGTCTTGGTGAGTAAGAACTCACCTGGAGGGGTCAAATCTGAAGCTTGATCCAAGGATGGAGGTGTTGGCTCCAATCCACAACTTGTAGTTGAAGCTAGGTTGAAGGATTCTCCCTTGGAGTTGCCTTGATGAAGCCTTGGGTGAATCTCTTGTGATCTTGAGGTGGAAGTGAAGGGATTGGGTGCTTGGAGTTAGGGTTTAGTTGTGGAAGGAGGAGATCTTGGAGCTTCTCTTCTCTTGTTGAAGTGAAAGAGAGAAAAAAAGTAATTTTTGCAAATGAATAGGAATTTATAGTTTGGGATTTTTGTAAAGGGGTTGGGATTTTGATGGATGAGAGGGACTTTTGTGTAAAAAAGGGGGTGAGGTGAGTGTCCTCTCCTTGGCCACTTGGCCGGCTGTGGGAGAGGGAGAGAGTGAGTGGGGTTAGGTGAAGTGTGTGAGTGGGAATGAGGTGGAAATGAAGTGGATTGGAATTTTGAAATTTTTGAAAAAAGGTCCGAATTTCAAGTATCTCGATTGGTCTGAAAATTTTACCAAAAATCAAGAATAAGATTTTAAGACTCATGGTGAAATTCGTTTGAAGAAATAATTTGTAGTTTTAAAATTAAAAATCCCGGAATCAGTCACCTGCCGACTCAGTTGGGATTTCATAAATTCGTAAAATCTCCAGAAAAGAGTGTAGGTTGAAAACATGATTCTAAGGAATAATGCCTAAAGGACCATCTAGAAATTCCTAACTGTTTGAAGATAAAAATTCGGAATCGGTCCAGCGTACTGGCCGACACCCGGTTTTTGAGAAATTCATTTAATTCCAGAAAATTTCAGAAAATCACAAAAATCTAAAATATTGAAAATGATATTTGAATTAAAATCGGTCAAATACGGAAGGTACATCGGAAAATACGGTCAAAGGACTGAATACGTAACTAGGCACGTATTCCGGGGAGGGGTATTACAAAGTGGATACTTGATAGTGGGTGTTCCAAACACATGACCGACACTTCAACTACTGTCTTCCGTTCAATCAAAAAGGGAGGTACAGTGATATTTGGAGACAATAACAAAGGAAAGGTTATTGTACCGGCATAGTTGGTAATATTTCAAAACCCCTTATTGAATGTTCTTTTGGTAAGTGTTTAAAACACAATCTATTAAGTATTAGTCAATTATGTGATAAGGGTTATAAATTGTTTTTTGAAAAAGATGCATGTCTTATTTATGATATAACATGAAAGATATTTTATTCAAAGGTTTTTCGTACAATAACATTTATGAATTATCTATTCTTGCATATCATCTAATGATGACTTATGTTTACTTGCTTCTAATAATGATTATTTTTTATGGCATAAAAGATTTGGTCATTTGAATATGAAAACTATTTATAAGATTTCTAAATTTGATTTAGTTAAAGGTCTTCCAAAAATTGCTTTTAAAAGGATTATTTTTGTGATTCTTGTCAATTAGGAAAACAAGTCAAATCATCTTTTAATCTAAGATTTAGTTTCTACTAATAGACCTTTGGAATTGTTGGCATTTGGATTTATTTGCCTACTCGTGTTTCTTCTTTAAACAAGAGTAGATATGTTTTTTGTTATTATTGATGATTATTCACGTTTTTCATGGGTCATTTTTCTAAAAAATAAAATGATACTTTTGATGAATTTGCAAGTTTTTGTAAAAGAATTCAAAATCAAAGTCTCTAAACATAGTCACTATTCGAAGTGATCTTGGAGGAGAATTTGAAAATGAATGTTTTTCAAAATTCTGTGATAAGTATGGTATTACACATAATTTTGCATTTCCTAGAGTATCTCCTCAAATGGTGTTGTAGAGAGAAAGAATAGGACTTTGCAAGAATGTGCTAGAAACTATGCTTATGGACAGTAATTTACCAAAATATTTTTGGGCTGAGGCTATTGCTACTGCAAGTTATGTTTTAAATCGTGTGCTTATTCGACCTTTTTTTAAACAAAACATCTTATGAATTGTTTTATAACAGGATTCCAAAAGTTTCTTACTTTAAGATTTTTGGATGTAAATGCTTTATCTTAAATACAAAAGATGCTTTAGATAAATTTGATGCTAGATCCAATGAAGTATTTTTGTTGGATACTCTGCTCAAAGTAAAGCATATAGAATATTTAATAAGAAAACATTTACTATTGAAGAATCATTACATGTTAAATTTGATGAATCCTTGACTAAGCCTATTTCTAATACTTCTCCACATGATGATGATCATATTAAGATACTCCTATTGATAATATTGTTATATCTTCTGTTGATACTAACATTTCTAAGGATGATGAGACTTCTACCGAGTTACCGAAAGCATATGTTTAAGTAAGAAATCATCCACGTGATTTGGTTATTGGAGATATAAATCAGGCGTTCAGACGAGATCCAAGTTGAACTACATAACACAAATTGCCTTCATATCAACTCATTGAACCAAAGAATATCAAAGAAGCATGTGCGGATGATTTTTGGACCATTTCCATGCAAGAAGAGTTGAACCAATTTGTCAGAAATGATGTTTGGGATCTTGTACAACGTCCTACTGATCATCCAGTCATCGTACCAGATGGGTCTTTAAGAACAAACTCGATGAATCAGGTGAAGTCATTATGATAAAGCAAGGTTAGTAGCACAAGGATACAATCAGAAGAAGGTATTGATTTTGATGAAACTTATGCACCAGTAGATAGACTTGAATCTATTCGTATATTACTTGCTTTCTCATGTTTTATGATTTCAAACTATATCAATGGATGTTAAAAGTGCCTTTTAAACGGATTTATTAAAGAAACTGTTTATGTTGAACAACCTCCAGGTTCTGAACATGAAAAATTTCCAAACCATGTTTTTAAACTTAAGAAAGCTTTATATGGTTAAAAACAAGCAACCCGTGCTTGGTATGATAGATTAAAAAGTTTTCTTTTAAATTCTGATTTTAAGATGGGAAGAGCAGATACAACTCTCTTTATTAAACATGTTGCTAAAGATATCTTAATCATTCAGATTTATGTTGATGATATTTTATTTGGATCTACTAACGATAATCTTTGACAAGAATTTTCTAAGGCCATGCAGAGTGAATTTGAGATGAGCCACATGGGCGAACTTACTTACTTTCTCAGTCTGCAAATAAAGCAAATGAATGATGGAATCTTCATTTCCCAGTGCAAGTATGCAAAGGAACTTCTAAAAAGATTTGGCATGAAAAATTCTGGTCATAAGAATACTCCCATGAGTACGACGACATTTTTAGACAAAGATGAAAATGGTAAGAATGTTGATCAGAAACTCTATAGAGATATGATTGGTTCTTTACTATACATACTTCAAGTAGACCTGATATAATGTTCAGTGTATGCTTATGTGCTAGATATCAGTCAAATCCTAAGGAATCACATCTTAAAGCAGTGAAAGGATTTTTAGATATTTAAATAACACAATCATTATGGTTTATTTTATCCAAATCATGCACATTTGATTTACTATCGTATAGTGATGCTGATTTGCTGGATGTAAATCTATCAGAAGAGTACTAGTGGTACTTGTCACTTTTTGGGACATTCACTAGTATCATGGTTCAGTAAAAAGCAAAATTCTGTATCATTATCAACAACCGAGGCAGAATATATTACTGCTAGTGTTGCATGTGCACAAATTATATGGATGAAACAACCCTACTTGATTATGGCATGACTATCACAAACTCACCTATTATGTGTGATAATACCAGTGCTATTAATCTATCTAAAAATCCTGTTCATCATTCACGTACCAAACATATTGATATTAGACATCATTTTCTAACGTGATCATGCTTTAAAAGGTGACATTTCTTTAACTTTTATATCAACTGATAATCAATTGCTGATATATTCACAAAGCCTCTGAAAGAAGATACTTTTATAAAATTTCGAAGAGATTTGGTTATTTGCAATTTTCAGATTTTTAAAAAATTTTTTCAGAATTTTCAAAGGCATTTTTTACTTCATTAGTCGACTTACTATTTCTTATTAGTCGACTTATAGAGGACCTAGTCGACCTAACAGTGCCCCAGTCGACTAATGTGCACCAACAGAGACTTGACTTTCTGATTTTTTCAAAAATTAGTCGACTATAATAACTTACTAGTCGACTAGTCCATTTATTAGTCGACTAATACTAACCTGCAAGTCGACTAATACTGTGAAAATCTGTATTCTGATTTCGGTTTTTCCACTTCGAAACCCGACCCATTTTCTTAAGTTAAGGATCCAATAACATTTCTTTTTAATCCTAACCTTTGATTACAATCCAGGATTGATCCTAACCTTTGATTCTAACTTTTCCCTCATCAAAACCCTAGAATCCCTCTCATTTCCTTCTTCCAGCCGATTCCTCAAGTCGACCAGCAGCAGGGAGAAGAAAAATTTGCAGCAGTCTTCAACAGTGCATCCCCTTCCAATTCCTCCTATTTCCTTCCACATCTTGGTAAAATCTTTCAACTCTCAGCAATTCCCTTTCTTATCTAGTATTATCTTGCTTCAATTTCAGTTTTCACCATGTCTAAATCCAAGAAAACTAAGTTCACTCCCTCATCATCATCTTCCCAAGAATTTAGGGCATATCTCAAAAATCCTGTCCTTGAGGAAGATTATGTTAGACTTTCCTCTTTAGAAATACTTCCAGGAAGATTTGTCAAGTATGAAGATTTTTCCCAATATGATATCATGTCCTATTTGAGAAATTGTGGTCTGTTTAATATGTTTTCTACTGACTTTAAGCAAGCATATTATTCATTCCTAATTTATCTATTCTATACCACTTAACCTTTGAAGATAATGAGGACGATGTCCATATTTACTCCTTGGTTAAGGGTATCAACTTAAAACTATCTCCAAAATCAATTGGCCGTATCCTGTCAATTCCCTTTCACGACCTCTTACTTGATGACATCACTTTGGATGATGAGGAAGTATTAAGCAATATCTTTCTACCTGGCCAAGGCTTACCTATGACCAATACCAAATTGAAACCTATTCCACGTCTCATTGGTCGTATCCTCTCTTACAATATTTGTCCCAAAACTGGTAGTTACAACTACTATTCCAGAGAATTATCCTCATGTGTCTATGCAATTATGGCTGGACTCGAGGTTAATTGGGTCAAAATTATCTTTGATACTATGGTTAAGTATCATTCTTCCTTCCTTCCTTTTGGAGCCTTTTTGACACCTATTTTTCGGAATTTCATGTTGATCTTGCTTCCGAAACTAGTGTCGTTAAGATCTTTGAATTGTTTGATCGTGCTGCCATACACCGAATGAAACTGACTGATACTCCTCCACAACAACCCTCTTCACCTCCACATAGTCCCACTCAACGTCCATCTTCCTCTACACAACCTCCTGTCAATGATCCACCTCCAACACAACCATCTCAATCTTACACTGATGCATTCTACAATTCACTGTCTGTTGAGATTGCCTCTCTTCATGTCCAACAACAAGTTCTTCAAGACACTCAGACACAAATGCTTCAGAATCAGTCTTTATTGATGACTAGGTTTGAGAATATGCAACTTCAGATGGATTCCTTTGCATCCACTCAACTGAAATTTTGAACCTTCTCAAGTCACATTTTCCGCCACCTCCTCCTCCCGGATCCGAGCTTTGAAGACTATGGCGTTGGCGTTTCTTTATGTTTTTTGCTTTTGCAACTATTATGTATTTTATGTTTTTTTTAAAAAAAACTATGTCAGTTTTTTATTGGAACAATGTATGTTTTCTGCTTTTTGTTAATGACAAAGGGGAGAACTTTGTGTTATGTGTTATGTAACTTTGTGTTATGTGTTAGTTTTAAATCCTATCTGTATTCTGTTTCATATACTGTGCTATGTGTACCTGTTACATACATATTCTGAAAATTCTGCATGTATTGCAACTTTGTGACATAGTCAAACAACATTGACATATATGTTATGGATATTGACATATGACCAGGCAGGTGCAAACTTAACACTTTCTGCAGGGGCAAATATAGTTGTTTTAACCTAGTTACTGCAGGGGAGTTTTGTTGCAGGGGGAGCTATCATAAACATAAGTTGTCATCATCAAAAAGGGGGAGAATGTTGAAGCCTACCAAGTTGAAGCCTATCATGTTGCAAGATTTTGATGATGGACAAGTATTTCTACCTCATGATGATTGCTCTACCTCAGTTGAAGCCAATTGAAGATTATGGGTGTTTTTGAAAGTTTTTGTGTAACTTTAGATATATATGAAAAGCCTTGATCACTTACACAAAAATCCTTTCCAAGTCGACTTGACCCTTTGATATAGTCGACTACCTATACTTAGTCGACTTGCCAAAAAGCCCTAGTCGACTAGACCATTCCAAACCAAATTTCCTAACTCTTTGTTTGGACCCTGACATGACTATTAGTCGACTTGACTTATATACCTAGTCGACTAACAGATACCCTAGTCGACTACCCCATTTTCCAAGTCGACTAATATCATATACAAAATTTTCCCAACTCTCTGTTTCTGTCTGAAATGAAACTTAGTCGACTACACCATTTCCCAAGTCGACTAACACATTTTATAGTCGACCAACAATACTATTTAGTCGACTATATTCAGTTATCCAGAAACCTGTTTTGCCAACAGACAGATACCTAGTCGACTAATTGCTAAATCTAGTCGACTAATAGTTGAATTTTTGCCTAGTCTAGTCGACTAACTCAGAATCCTAGTCGACTATAGGCAGTTTCTGACTGTTGGACAGTTTCTCTTATCTGATCCTTTTGGCAACGTTTTCCAACGTTTATATTATCTGAATTGGTCCTATAACTACCCTAACTAACCCTAGTCTTCAGCTATAAATAGGGAAGTTATTCCAAAGGCCAATTACCAAGTCTTTCCATCAGTTTTCCAAAGAAAATTCCAGAAAACCTGAAAAAACTGATTTCCAACTTCTGTTCTTCACCAAAGACATTCCATTAGTGAAGTTCTCTGAAGTTCATCTTTCCTATACTGTACCTTGTCCACTACACATTCAGTATCAAGGCTATAGGAAAATCATTGTATTCATTTAAAGAAGATTTTGTACAAGGCGTCTTCTTGGGAGTAGAAGAAAGTTGTACAGGCGTGTTCTCTTTGGTGTAAAGAGGAGTTGTGCACATTTGGCAAAGGGCGTTTGTTAAGTGGTGTACAAGGCATTGGTTGTGGGTGTACACAAGTCAAGAAAGAAAAATCTCAAGCATTTTGCTTGGGGACTGGATGTAGGTCACAAGGACCGAACCAGGATAACTCTCTTGTCTTTGCTTTTGAATTTTCTGAGTTTATCTTGTGTTTATTTTATTTCCTGCAAGTAAATTGATTTACAGTTTTTAAACACTATTCACCCCCCTCTAGTGTTGTGTTGCTTGATTATAGATCCTACAAAAAATCCAAATGTATAAGAAAAAAATGAGCAGTCTTAGCGAGTCTATCTACTATTACCCATACTGTATCAAATCATTGGGGTGTCCATGAAACCCTATCATAACACCCATCGTGATGTTTCCTCACTTCCATTCAGGAATTAGTAATGAAATTAGTAACTCTGGGGTTTCATATGCTCAGCCTTTACTTGTTGGCATACTTGACATTACTGCACAAATTCTGCAATATCTTTATACATTCTTTCCATAAAAAGTTATGTCGCAAGTCTTGATATATCTTAATACTCTCTGAATGAGCTGTATTTGATGTACTATGATCTTTCCTCATGATTTTTTCCTTTAATTCATTCACTAGCGGTACATAATATCAATTTTCACATTTTAATACCCCATTATCTAAGCGAAATTCTTGAGTTCTCCCCTTTTAACCTTTCTTTGATCATTTTCGGTTGAGTGTCTTCTAGTTGTGCTTTGATGGCTCTATCATATAAATCAAACTGAACACTCACTTGATTTAACCGATTCATCTGATTGGAAGATCCTGCAGGTCTTACTTTCATTTGCAATTCTTTTAAATCTCTCAATAATCTAAGTTGTTTTGTTATTAATGAAGCCATGGACCCTCCAGATTTTTCACTTAATAGGTCTGCCACAACGTTATCTTTCCCTGAATAATAATGAATGGTGATATCATAATCTTTCATCTGTTGGCCCAAAAGGTTACACTCTTCATTTGTTTAGAGTTTTGATGATAACAAAACAGATAAGAGCTAGTTGGTACTAATAAGTTTGTTTAAGATAAGTTTCAGATTTTGTACCATGTTTGGAAGCCATTGCTTAGCTATTGCAAGATCTTCTAGGATTCATGGAGTAAAGAAGTCTTATGGCACATCAAGGAAGGATCATAGAAGAGAAGGTTCTAGCAAGACTTTTTCATGGCTCAAGACTTCAAGATTGCTTAAGATAATTCATTAGTTTTGTTAAAGAATAGTGATTAGGATTGAAGCTCTATATTCCAACACACGTTTTTGCGCACATGCATTTCCTAGAAATATTCCCTATAAAGATATACAAAATATTTTAATACAAAGACTTTTGTTTATAAACTCAATTTTAGGCATTATACATGTTTCATATCAAAAATATTTTATTACATATCAAAATCTCCTTAAAATTGTGTTTGAGTTTCAGCTTTTGGCTGAGCCGGTCGACCGACCGATCGACCGTCACTATGTCAGGTCAAACCGTCGACGACCGACCCAGTCGACTGGTATTCTATCTGTTTTGATGTATCAGTGTGCATGTTTACCGTCGACCGGACTGTCGACCGGAGCCCTTCGGTCGACCGGGCGGCTGGCCGACTGAAGTGGTGCTACTCTCTGTTTGTTTCGGCCGACCGGGTGGTCGACCGATAGCCTGCAACGGCTCTTTTTATTTGAATCACGGTCGACCGGCCGCCGACCGAGGTAGCCGTTTCAGCCATAACAGCTAGTTTTTTAAACACGTTTTAAATTCATGTTTTTCGTTTTTAAACGTATTTAGGGGATATTTTATGGGTCAAAATCTTCCTTATTGATATTATATGTGTTTACCTTTTCATCCCTAACCCTATCCTATAAATAGTGGTGATTAGGGTTATGTTTTAAACAACAAGAAAAACAATCAAGCTATATACAAAAGTTTCAAAGTCTTCAAAAGTTTTCAAGAGAGTTTGGTCCTTGGTTTTTGTGCTGAAGATTCTCTCATCGCTAAAGTTTCATTTTCTAAACTCTCTCTAGTTCATTTCCTTTTTCACTTACACTATTTTGAGCTTCAATTCTAACCATTACTCTACAGGGCTCTTGTAAGGGAAAGAGACGTTTGCAAAAGATAGTTTGTGGTCTTTTGATCACTAAGAGAGAATTTGTACTTGAGATTGTGGAGTTGGGTACTCCGGTGTATTTGTAACCTCTTTGTGAAGTTATAGTTGTTAGAAATCCTTCTGGGTGAAGGCGGGGATGTAGAGCTGGGTGCTCGAACCTCGAAAAAATTCTTCGTGTTTGCGTTTGGTTTGCTTAATCTTACTTGCTCTTAATTCTTGCTAACTTTATATTCATTGCTTTATCTACTTGCTTCACATTTTCTTTGCAACATTGTACTTGCTTTTCATTTTCATAGTTATATTCACTTGTTGCATCATATTTTTTTTAAAATTGTGCATTGATTAGCATAATCACCTATTCACCCCCCTCTAGGTGATTTTCAATTGGTATCAGAGCTTGGACTCTAGGTTTGGCTTAACATCCTTAGAGAGATCCTTAAAATTTGCTAATTAACATTTGCATTCTTTCATTCATACACTAGTAAACATGGCCGATAACATCAAAACCTCTCCTAAATTTGATGGACTTAATTTCCCTATTTGGAAGGTTAGGATGACTATCTTTTTACAATCTTTAGGTAGCTTAGTTGCAAAAGCCTTGACCAAACCCTATGTTAGACCCGATAGTGATGAAAGCACATGGTCCGACTTTACCTTTAGAGAATATGAGGCTAATTCAAAAGCCCAAAACTCCCTCCTAACCGCCTTGAATGAGGATGACCTTACACGGGTAATACATTGCCAATCCGCCTATGAGATTTGGCAATATTTGTTGGTCACACACGAGGGGACTTCACAAGTTAAGAGAGCTAAGATAGATCTCTTAAGGTCCCAATATTAATCTTTTAAAATAATTGATGATGAAACCATTGATTGCATGATTACAAGGTTTACTAAAATTACCAATGCTCTTTCCTCTTTAGGTGATGATATCTCTAATGATCAAAAGGTGCGTAAAGTGATTCAGGCTCTTCCTTTATCATGGGAGATAAAAGCCACTACCTTGAAAGAATTGAACGACAAGGATGAAATGGACCTCATGAGTCTCATTGGGAACTTAAAGACCCATGAGATGGAAAAGAAGGCAAGAGAAGAGGCCGCTCCGCTAAAGAAGAAGTCCATAGCATTCAAATCGTCATCCACTCTTGAGGATGATGAAGAAGATGAAGAAGAAGATGAGGAGCTCTCCCTTCTTGTGCGAAACGTCAAAAGGATGTACCGGAAGAACAAGCTCAACTTTCGAAGAAAATTTGAAGATAAAGAGGAGAGAAGAATTATTTGCTACAATTGCCGAAAGCCCGGACATATCATGGCTGATTGCCCAGAGTTCAAGAAGAAGATGACTTCCTCTCTCAAGTCAAAGAAGCTGGTCGAAAAGAAAGCCTACAAAGCCACATGGGATTCAGAAAGCGAATCCGAAGACGAGGTAGACACGGCGAACATGTGTTTCATGGCAAACACACCAAAGGTAACCCCACAACCTCTTGATGAAGATGATGAGTTATCTAAAGAAGTTATTGTACATGCTTTTGTTGAACTCTCCGAAACATATGATAATAAAAAGATTGAGTGTTCAAAATTGGAAAAGGAAGTTGCTTTTCTTAAAAATCAACTTGCTATGGTTTCTAAAGAAAAAGATGAAATTTCTTCCAATCTCATTTCTATTCAAAAAGAATTTAGTGATTATAAAGTTGCTTGCAAAGCAAAATTTCCTAAGATTGATGAAAAAGAAATTTCTTCTTTAAAAACTAAAATGATTGATTTTGAGAAGGTTTTGAACGATTGTGCTTTTAACACTAAGAAACTTGAAGAAAAGTTTTCTAAAAAGCACACTACTCATGCTAAAGATTCTCATGTAAAGATTTCTCATGCTCACACTTCACACAACACTCATGTTAAATCCACACATGCTCACAAGTCTCACACACACTATGCTTTTAAATATGGTAGAGTGTATAGATGTACTTATTGTGGTAAGAATGGACATTTGGCTAAGTTTTGTTATGACCAAGTAAATAGATCAAATAATCTTGTTTGGGTTCATGGCACTAACCCTTTAGGACCCAAGAAAATGTGGGTACCAAAATCAAGTCCTAAGCTATTTGATGTAGGTACACACCAAGGCTCCAAGACGTAAGGAGCGGTGGTACCTTGATAGTGGTTGTTCGAGACACATGACATGGGATATCAACAACTTTACAACCCTATCAAGGTACATGGAAGGTGGCACCGTCACCTTCGGGGATGACTCCAAGGGTACTATCATCGGTATAGGTAACATTCAAATTGGTGCATCTCCTATTATAAAAAATGTTGTTCTTGTTGATGGTTTAAAACATAACTTGCTTAGTATAAGTCAACTTTGTGATCGTGAACTTAAAGTTGTTTTTGATGACTCTTCCTGCAAGATTTTTGATTGCAAAACCAATGATTGTATTCTCACCAGATTTCGTGATGATAATGTTTATATTATTGACATGCTTAATTTGGATTGTTCTACTAAATGCTTAAATGTTTTTGATGAAAATTCTTGGCTTTGGCATAGAAGATTAGGACATGCATCTTTTGAACATCTTTCTAGGATTAATTCTAAAGAATTGGTGAAGGGTATTTCTTACTTGAAATTTGAAAAAGACCGCATTTGTAGTGCGTGCCAACGTGGGAAACAAATCAAGTCTTCCTTCAAACCAATCAAGGATATCATGTCAACAAGGCCATTAGAATTAATTTATATGGATCTTTTTGGACTAACTAAAACTAAAAGCTTAAATGGTAGTAGATATGCATTTGTTTTAGTTGATGATTTTTCCCGATTTACTTGGGTTTTCTTTTTGAAAAATAAAGATCAAACTTTTTCTCATTTCAAGATTTTTCGAAAAAGGGTTGAAAAAGAAAAAGGTTTTTCGATTTTGAAGATAAGGAGTGATAGAGGTGGTGAGTTTGTTAACCAACTCTTCATGACTTATTGTGATGAAAAGGGAATTAAGCATGAAATGTCATGTCCTAGAACTCCACAACAAAATAGAGTTGTAGAAAGAAAAAATAGAACACTTCAAGAGATGGTTAGGACAATGATAAGTGAATATGACCTCCCTCAATATCTATGGGCCGAGGCCGTAAACACCGCATGCTACATATCAAATCATATTTATTTGTGTAAAAATTCTTCCAAAACATCTTTTGAAATGTATCATTCTAGAAGACCTAATGTTTCATATTTCAAAGTTTTTGGTTGCAAGTGTTTTGTTTTGAATACTAGAGATAACTTGGGTAAATTTGATGCTAAGGCTTATGAAGCTATTTTTGTTGGATATTCTTCTACTAGTAAAGCTTATAGAGTATTCAATAGATCTTCTCTTACCATTGAAGAATCCATGCATGTTAAATTTGAAGAATCTAATGTGGTTGTTGAGAATGTTGTAGAAATTGACCCATTAGGTGAAGACATGGAGAGACTATCCTTGAAGGATTCACCCGCTCAAGAAGAATAGCAAGAACCCATTGGTGATGTTCATAAGGATGAAGTGAAAGATTCTCAATCACTTCCTAAAGATTGGAGATACGCTACAAATCACCCCAAGGAACTCATCATAGGTGATGTATCTAAGGGGGTAACAAGCATTCTCGAAGCCGAGACAGACTCATATTGGTTGCTAGCCATGCAAGAGGAACTCAATCAATTTGAGCGCAACCAAGTTTGGCATCTTGTTCCTAGGCCCCACGATAGACCAATAATTGGTACTAAGTGGATCTTTAGAAATAAGTTGGATGAGTTCGGAAATGTCATTAGGAATAAAGCTAGGTTAGTGGCCTAAGGTTACACTCAAGTTGAAGGAATTGACTTTGAGGAGACCTTTGCACCCGTAGCACGGCTTGAAGCCATACGGATAACACTAGCTTTTGCATCTTTTAAAAATTTTAAACTTTTTCAAATGGATGTGAAAAGTGCATTTTTAAATGGTTTTATAAATGAAGAAGTTTATGTTGAACAACCTCCCGATTTTGTTGATCATGTTCATCCAAATTTTGTTTTTAAACTTGATAAAGCTTTGTATGGATTGAAACAAGCTCCAAGAGCTTGGTATGAAAGGCTTTCTAGTTTTCTCGTTTCAAATGATTTTGTTAAAGGCAAAGTAGACACAACTCTTTTTACTAAGCATGTTGATAATGACATTTTAATTGTGCAAATTTATATTGATGATATAATCTTTGGTTCTACTAATGAGTTTTTATGCAAGGAGTTTGAAAAGGTTATGCAAAGTGAGTTTGAAATGTCTTCCATGGGTGAATTGAATTTCTTCCTTGGACTCCAAATCAAGCAATTGCAAGATGGGAATTTCATATGTCAAGCCAAGTATGCAAAGGAACTCGTAAAGAAGTTTGGACTTGAAAGCTCAAAAGTTTGCAACACTCCCATGGCAACTACAACTAAGCTTGATAAGGATGACCAAGGTAAAAATGTTGATATTAAATTGTATAGAAGCATGATAGGTAGTCTTTTGTATTTGACGGCAAGTAGGCCGGACATAATGTTTAGTGTGTGTCTTTGTGCTAGATTCCAATCGTGTCCTAAAGAGTCTCATCTTATTGCGGTAAAACGTATTATTCGTTATATTGAGGGCACAATTGGAATGGGTCTATGGTATCCGAAAATCGGAGATTTTTCAATGACAAGTTATTCGGATGCTGACTATGTGGGTTGTAGAGTAGATAGAAAGAGTACTAGTGGGACATGTCAATTTTTTGGTAATTGTCTTGTTTCATGGTCCTCTAAGAAACAAAATTCTGTAGCTCTATCAACCGCCGAGGCGGAGTATGTTGCAGCGGGGACTTGTTGTGCACAAGTCCTTTGGATGAAACATATTCTCCTTGATTATGATTTACATTATGATCATATAAATTTTTTTTGTGACAATACTAGCACTATTTATATGACCAAAAATGCAAATCAACATAGTAAGACCAAGCACATTGAGATTAGGTATCACTTTCTTAGATATCATTTTGAGAAAGGTGATATAGATATTGATTATGTTTCCACGGATTTGTAACTTGCCGATATTTTTACTAAACTACTTGATTTTGCTAGATTCTCCTTTATTTGTGGTGAACTAAATATTTGTGTTATTGAATAAAAGTTTTTATCCTTTTTGATGTATGACAAAAAGGGGGAGAATAAGGTTTGAGTTTGTATTGTTTTTGTTTTTACAAAGTGTTTATGATTTTCTTGTATTTAAAGTTTGTGTGTTTTGCAAGTGTTTTATACCTCATGATTTTTAGTTTCATGGTTTTGCTTGCATATTGCATTGTTTAAATATAGCATAATTTGAGGGGGAGCTTAGATCTCTCCTTTATTTTTAAAAATAGCCTATTTGTTTTGTCATCATCAAAAAGGGGGAGATTATTGGCCCAAAAGGTTACACTCTCCATTTGTTTAGAGTTTTGATGATAACAAAACAAATAAGAGCTAGTTGGTACTAATAAGTTTGTTCAAGATAAGTTTCAGGTTTTGTACCATGTTTGAAAGCCATTGCTTAGCTATTGCAAGATCTTCTAGGATTCATGGAGTAAAGAAGTCTTATGGCACATCAAGGAAGGATCATAGAAGAGAAGGTTCTAGCAAGACTTTTTCATGGCTCAAGACTTCAAGATTGCTTAAGATAATTCATTAGTTTTGTTAAAGAATAGTGATTAGGATTGAAGCTCTATATTCCAACACACACGTTTTTGCGCACATGCATTTCCTAGAAATATTCCCTATAAAGATATACAAAATATTTTAATACAAAGACTTTTGTTTATAAACTCAATTTTAGGCATTATACATGTTTCATATCAAAAATATTTTATTACATATCAAAATCTCCTTAAAATTGTGTTTGAGTTTCAGCTTTTGGCCTGAGCCGGTCGACCGACCGGTCGACCGTCACTATGTCAGGTCAAACCGGTCGACCGACCCAGTCGACTGGTATTCTGTCTGTTTTGATGTATCGGTGTGCATGTTTACCGGTCGACCGGACTGTCGACCGGAGCACTTCGGTCGACCGGGCGGCTGGCCGACTGAAGTGGTGCTACTCTCTGTTTGTTTCGGCCGACCGGGCGGTCGACCGATAGCCTGCAACGGCTCTTTTTATTTGAATCACGGTCGACCGGCCGGCCGACCGAGGTAGCCGTTTCAGCCATAACAGCTAGTTTTTTAAACACGTTTTAAATTCGTGTTTTTCGTTTTTAAACGTATTTAGGGAATATTTTATGGGTCAAAATCTTCCTTATTGATATTATATGTGTTTACCTTTTGATCCCTAACCCTATCCTATAAATAGTGGTGATTAGGGCTATGTTTTAAACAACAAGAAAAACAATCAAGCTATATACAAAAGTTTCAAAGTCTTCAAAAGTTTTCAAGAGAGTTTGGTCCTTGGTTTTTGTGATGAAGATTCTCTCATCGCTAAAGTTTCATTTTCTAAACTCTCTCTTGTTCATTTCCTTTTTCACTTACACTATTTTGAGCTTCAATTCTAACCATTACTCTACAGGGCTCTTGTAAGGGAAAGAGACGTTTGCAAAAGATAGTTTGTGGTCTTTTGATCACTAAGAGAGAATTTGTACTTGAGATTGTGGAGTTGGGTACTCCGGTGTATTTGTAACCTCTTTGTGAAGTTATAGTTATTAGAAATCCTTCTGGGTGAAGGCAGGGATGTAGAGCTGGGTTCTCGAACCTCGGAAAAATTCTTCGTGTTTGCGTTTGGTTTACTTATTCTTACTTGCTCTTAATTCTTGCTAACTTTATATTCATTGCTTTATCTACTTGCTTCACATTTTCTTTGCAACATTGTACTTGCTCTTCATTTTCATAGTTATATTCACTTGTTGCATCATATTTTTTTAAAATTGTGCATTGATTAGCATAATCACCTATTCACCCCCCTCTAGGTGATTTTCATCATCAACTCCAACCACCTCCTTTGTCGCATTTTCAACTCTTTTTGAGTGAAAATATATTTTTGATTTTTATGATCTGTATAGATCTCACAGAATATTCCATACAGGTAATGTCGCCAAATTTTTATTGAAAAAATTACCGTGGCCAACTCTAGGTCATGTGTAAGATAATTTTTCTCATAGTTTCTCAATTGTCTGGAAGCATAAGCAATAACTTCTTCAATGCTGCATCAATACATATCTCAGTCCCAACCTTGAAGCATCACTATAAATCACAAACTCTTTAGTTTCTGAAGGTATCGCCAGTATTGGAGCGGTTGTTAGTCTTTTCTTTAGTTCCTAAGAACTTTACTCTTGTTTGTCGCCCCAATTAAACTTCACATTCTTTCTGATCAACATTGTTAGTGGTATGATAAGGTTAGATAATCTTTTCACAAATCTTTTGTAATATCCCGCTAGGCCCAAGAAACTTCTGATTTATGAAATATTATGGGTCGGGGCCAGTCTTTAATTGCTTTAGCTTTTATTGGGTCAACAACTTTCTGTCATTCGAGATGATGTGGCCCAGAAATCTGATACTCTTCAACCAAAATTCACATTTACTTTACTGAATTTAGCATATAGTTGTTCCTTTCTTAATGCTTGAAATACTATTCGAAGGTGATTCTCATGTTCTTCTTGACTCCTTGAGCAGAAATAACATCAATGAACACCACCATAAATTGGTCCAAGTATGATTGGAATACCCTATTTATCAGATCCATGAATATCGCTGGAACGTTGGTAAGTCCAAAAGGCATAACTGAAAATTTAAAGTGTCAATATCTTGTTCTGAAACCTGTCTTACCTTTATCTTCGGTCTTAACTTTTAGTTAGTGGTATTTAGATCTCAAATCAATATTAGAAATAAACAGGATCCCTAAAGTTGATCAAACAAATCATCGATTCGAGGAAGGGGATAGCGATTTTTTTTTACGGTAACCTTGTTTAATTCCCTGTAATCGATACACAGTCTCATGCTCTCATCTTTCTTCTTCACAAATAATACGGGTGGCCCCCATGGTGACGTACTGGGCCTAATGAATCTTTTATCCAATAGCTCTTGTAGTTGAATTTTAAGTTATTTCATTCCTATTGGGGCAATCTGATATGAAGTTTTAGATATAGGTGCATTCCCGACAATACATTAATACTAAACTCCATCTTTCTATCGGGTGGGAAGTCTGATATGTCTTCAGAAAACACATCTGGATATTCTTTAACCACTAGTATATTTTTCTATATTTGTTTCAATTTCATCCTTTCCAACACTGCAGCGGTGAACCCCCGTCATTCTTGTCTTAATAATCTTGACGTCCTCAATGCCAATATAATTGATGTTCTATGAGCATTATGCATTCATTCAATAGTAAATTTTGGTATCCCATCTACCCTCAACGTAACTTTCTTCTCGTAGCAATCCACTGGAGTCTGGTACGTAAATAACTAGTCCATACCTAAAATAATGTCAAACTCCATTTCTCCAAGTTTTATTAAATCTATAATTGTTTTGACTCCTCCCACAATAATTTCACATTCCCCATATTTAGTTCTAGCGACCATTTCAATCCCCAAAGGTGTAGATATATTAAGTTAAATTTGCAATGATTAGATTTATCCAACATGTTAGCAAATGCATTAGAAATAAATGATTGAGTTGCCCCTGGGTCAAATAAGGTTCATGCAGTATATCCAGATAGGGTGATCATACCTTCTACTATAGCATTTGATGTCCGAGAGTCCTGTTGTGTCAGCGCAAATACTCGGCCATGCGTCCGAGATTGTTGAACTACTGCCTGTTTCGTTGCGGGATGAGATGCAGTGGCCAAAGAAGAAGGGCCTAATACTGATCTACTGGATGGAATCATCCCTTGTGTTGAACCCCCAGTTCATCTACGACGTTCTTGCTGTCTTTGTAATATTGAATAATTCCTCTTCACATGTCTTATTCTCCCACAACCATAACAACCTCTTCCCTGACTACAATTTTCAAAGTGTCTCTTATTACACTTTTGACATCACGACATTTCTACAGCTCCATGATGAGGATTAGGCATATTTGATGTATTGGAAGGAAACCCTTTGGCTTTAAATTCCTGCCTCAACTTAGATTTATACTCTTTTGCACCGAAATTTTGTTGGATCCCTAATTTCCACCAGTTTCAAATCTGAATGTTTTCCAATTAAATGGTCCTTGGTATCGCGGACGCTTGAAACTTGAAGTTCTTCTCATTTGGTTCTCTGAATTTTCCAACATATCTACTCAACCTCTAAAGCTTTTTCTACAGCTTGCATATACAAACATACATACATACATACATATATATATATATATATATATATATATATATATATATATATATATATATATATATATTCAGCTGGAGGAGAATAAGTATACTCCTGGTGTAACGCCCCGATCCGGCGGGTACGGAGACGTTACTGCGACGTATATACGCAGGTCAGAAATACCCTCACGTATATACGCTAAGTATCAGTACAGGTAAGAATCAGAGTACGGAAGCAAATGGTGCATTATACATTCCAACACATGAGGGCAGTTACAAAGTTATCACAGGAAGTGATAAATATTACAAGAATATTACATCACCAATATGGCGCAATTGCAAGAATAAAAAGGATGTACAAGTATGAACAGTACAAAAGGAGGCTCAGAGTCATAACAGGAAAACTTTAGAGCCGAACAAGGGGGCCTGGAAGGATAGGGCTCTGAACAGTCTGCTGGAGATCCACGCTACCGCTGCGCCACTCTGATCAACAACTGGGAGAATCCACACGCTCCAAGCTTCAAAACCTGGACATGAGGATCCAGAGGAGTCAAAACTCCCCGGCGAGTGGTGATGCGAAAGCCAGATGGTGAGTATGGATTAGCACATGTGTATCGATAAATCTGGATCATAAACATGAAAACCGTGTCGTAGGCACAAGCATGCAGGAGCAAGTAGATGTACAACATATGATATCAAGCAGGGAAGACTCATAGTATGATCAGATAAGAGCAGGAGACTAATGGAATAGAATACGAGTGGTGAAGCAGGAAGTAAGCAGGTATAGTATAATAATCATAAAATCGGAAATCCGAAGTAAAAACCCGATACAAGCAAATATGGCAAGGTATACTGCAGATTCAAAGCTGACATCTTATTATTATAATTATACTCATTTTACCCCGATGTCTAGATATGTGAACTAGCGTCCCAGCGCACATGTAACGCCCCAATTCCACGAATACGGGGACGTCACTGCGACGTATATACGTAGGTCAGAAAATGCCCCACACGTATATACGCTAAGCAAAAAGTACAACAAGAAACAGAGTACACGACAAAGCGTGGTATCCATACATATGCCAACTAAAAGTACACATACAAAGTTATACAAGATATGATAAAGTATTACACAATACATGTGTATTACATCACTACCAAGTCCAAAAGTAAAATATACAATATGTGTACAAAAGCTCACGAGGTGGATGAAGATCTCGCGAGTCAAAAGGAAGGATCTAGCACGAAGGGACTGGAACTATTCGGCCTGCTCACTAAAATAAGCTTGATCCTCCGTGGATGGCTCCACTTCGTTCCAAGCTTCGGGATCTGAATATGCAAATCCAAGGGGGTCAAGACATGTTAACAATAAACCACTATAGCCAAGTGGCTAAGAGACATGAATAAGGAAGTTGGAACAGTACAAGGAATATAAATCGACAAGTAATGGATAGCATGAGGAGATACAGTCATAATGCAATAGATCTACAGTTAACGTCTTATTATTATTACTTGTCTTACTGTGATATCTAGCTATGTGACCCAGCGTCCCAGAGCACATAGATCCATATCCTAGAAAAGCAAGGTTGTTATTGGAAACCAGCGGTTTATCGACGAACTATGTTTACAGTGGGTCCCGTGCATGCCCGGGACCACGGTCCAGGGTGTTCCGTTGCTTGGTAACGGAACCAGCCGCAAGGCCTAACAGGAGGGACTTATGTATGCCCTTTGTCATGACAGTATTCAGGAAGAGGGAGCAAGCACTCCCCTCGGTCCCCTGGAGGCCCTCAGGTTAGACCGGAATATGATTGTACAATATACCTAATGCCACTGTAAACACGAACACATATCGATATCCGTATGTTTCCCCCCGACCCATATGTAAGTTGGTCCATTTTATACGAAAGTCAAGTGTATCATGCTTGGTTCAAGTGATGGCATGATAAGTGGTGATATTCATATTTTAACAAGTTATGAAGTAATATGAGGTAATGTCCATCAAGTAACATGTCATGTAGTACCAGTTATGAAGCATGAACAGGAATAATATGTCACACATGTATCAAAGGTAAAATCCAAATTCAGATAGGAAATCAACTAAGTCAGACATTCAGAATTAGTCGACTAGGTGGAAGGATTAGTCGACTAATAGGGGTCTTAAGTCGACTA
Organism: Agave tequilana; assembly: GCA_038442645.1. Taxonomy (NCBI): domain Eukaryota; kingdom Viridiplantae; phylum Streptophyta; class Magnoliopsida; order Asparagales; family Asparagaceae; genus Agave; species Agave tequilana. Next base: position 26,367 of record JAVJIF010033492.1, read on the forward strand.
ACAGTCTAGATGAGTCGACTAAAACTGGGTTCCAGAGAGTTGTAATTCTGTTTCAGGAAAAGTTAGTCGACTAGGGTCAAGGGAGTAGTCGACTAATAGGGGTCTCAAGTCGACTGACAGATACTCCAAGTCGACTAAAACTGAGATACAGAAAGTTGGGTTTCTGTTACAGGGGATGTTAGTCGACTAGGGTCAAGGGTGTAGTCGACTAAGGGTCTCTAGTCGACTGGTAATTAGGCTAAGTCGACTAAAACTGTGTTTCCAGAAAAGGTTACGTTTCAGAACAGATGGGTTAGTCGACTAATACCTAGGTCAAGTCGACTAATCCTGGGGGAAACAGAGTACAAACAGAATTTCTGATGGTTGTGTTTGATGGTCTAAAAACATGATTTTGATGACATATGTATACAAGATATGAAGATACAAGTATAGTAGGGATTGATCAAGTCTTGGTGAGTAAAGATACTCACTTGGATTGGTTTAATTGAAGCTTTAACGAGTTCCGAAGAGTTCGTAGTCGACGATATCACCAACTTGATCCTTGGTGATATTGCGGACGATCCCAATCCAAGGAAGTGGTGGTTGCTTGAGGTGAAGAAGATGAAGACCTTGGTGTTTTGGAGTTAGGGTTTGAGTTGAGATGAAGGAGGATTTTGGGTGAAGGCTATCTCTTGATGGAAGGAAGTAAAAAAGGAAAAGAAGTGTAAAGGGAATGTTTATATAGGATTGGGATTTTGTAAAGGAGATGCAAATGATGCAAATGAGAGGGGGTTTATTGCAAATAGGAGGGAGGATGAGTGTCCCTCTTCTTGGCCACTTGGCCGGCCATGGGAGAGAGAGAGAGAGAGATGCATTAAATGAGGAAGTAGGTGGGAGTGAGTGGAGGTGAAATTTTGGAAAAAGAATTGGAATTTTGGAAATGGAAAAATTTGTGGTTGTGGAGGAAGGAAGGAAATTAAGAAAAAGGAAAAAGGAAAGGAAATTAAAAATGAAAATATTCTCTCTTGGGTTAAAAATGAAAAGACAAATTCCCGGGTTTAAGTCGAGGATGCGGAAAACGTTTCGGAAAATACCGAAATCGTTCGAAATTCAAGTATCTCGGAACGACTCGCAAAATTTACTAAAAATCAAGAATATTATTTTAAGACTCATGGTGAAATCCGTTTGAAGAAATAACTTATAGTTTTAAAACTAAAAATCCCGGAATCAGTTATCTACCGACTCCGTTGGAATTTTCATAAATTCATAAAATTCTCAGAAAAAGTATTTAGATAGAAAATATGATTCTAAAAAATAAAGTCTAAAGGACCTTCTAGAAATTCCTAACTGTTTGTGAATTAAAAATCCGAGAATCGATCAGCGGCACTGGTCGACACCGGTTTTGAAAATATTTAATTAAATTCAGGAAAATTCCAGAAAATCATAGAAAATATATAATATTAGAAAATGATTTTTAAAACTGAAATCGGTCAAATACATGAAGTAAATCGAAAAATACGATCGAAAAATTGAATACGCAACTAAGTACGTATTCCAGGAACGGGGTATTACAATCCATCCACCTTACAAAAATTTCGTCCTCGAAATTTCATAAAGTGGAAGGTGACGGTAAGGAAGGATAACAGGAAGTGAAAGGCAGCAATAAAGAAGGATGAGAAGAAAGAGCTTTACCAATCAAGATGTGAAGAGTTGCGGATAACGCTCACGGATAACATCCTCTCGTTCCCACGTGGCCTCTCCTGGTGCATGCCTGTTCCAAGACACCAACACTAATGGTATTGCCTTGTTCTTCAATGTCTTAACACTTCTGTCCAAAATGGCCATCGGTTGCTCTTGGTATGACAAATCCGGTTGTAGTTCCAGTTCGGAGTGATCCAGGATATGACTATCATCCTTCACATACTTCCTCAGCTGCGATACGTGGAATACATTGTGAACTCCGTCCAAAGATGGCGGTAACGCCAACCTGTAAGACACATCTCCCACTCAGTCCAAGATCTCGAATGGGCCGATATATCTCGGACTAAGCTTTCCACGAGTACCGAACCGGATTACTCCCTTTGTAGGTGATATCTTCAAAAACACATGATCTCCTGCCTGGAATTCCAATGGCCTTCTCAGTGTGTCTGCCCAACTCTTCTGCCGACTCTGTGCTGCCCTGAGGTGATCCCTGATAATCCTGACTTTATCTGTTGTCTGAATCAGGATTTCTGGCCCCAAAAGTGTCCTCTCACCGACTTCATCCCAACAGATCGGTGATCTACACTTTCTTCCATACAATGCTTCAAAGGGTGCCATCTTGATACTTGCCTGGTAGCTGTTATTATAAGAAAATTCCGCCAAGTGAAGATGATCTTCCCATGATCCCTGGAATTCAATCATGCAGGCCCGCAACATATCTTCAAGAATCTGGATAGTCCTCTCTGATTGTCCGTCTGTCTGAGGATGATATGAAGTACTGAACTTCAGACGAGTTCCCAGACTCTCTTGGAGACTTTCCCAGAAATGAGATCTGAATCTGGTGTCTCTGTCTGAAACAATACTAACTGGAACTCCATGTAGACGAACTATCTCCTTCATGTACTTGTCTGCCAAAACTTCTGTTGACTGACCCACCCTGAATGGTATGAAGTGGGCTGACTTGGTGAGGCGATCAATGATTACCCACACGGCGTTATTACCCTTAGGACTTCGAGGTAATGCCGTAACAAAATCCATAGTGATGTGCTCCCACTTCCATTCGGGTATCGGCAAAGGTTGAAGAAGTCCAGCTGATCTCTGATGCTCTATCTTTATCTGCTGGCACACCAAGCACTTGGCTACAAACTGAGCTATCTCCCTTTTCATAGCATTCCACCAAACTGCTTCTTCAAGTCCTGATACATCTTGGTTCCCCCTGGGTGTAGAGAATAAGCTGAACTGTGTGCCTCTGCTAGAACCTTCTGTCTAATTTCTCCTTGGGGAACACAAATCCTGCTACCATAATACAAAGCACCATCTGGATGAATACAGATATCAGTCCTCAATCCAGCCTCTACCTGAGCTCGGAATTTCTGCAATCTGGGATCTTCCTTTTGAGCTTCCTTGATCTCATCTATCAATGTTGACTGAATTTGCAAAGTCATGAACTGTCCTGCCTTATCACCTCCTTGTACCAACATCAAGTCCAATTTGATGATGTCTTGAATCAACTCCTTCTGCTGAGTAAGCTGGACAAGCACTCTATTCTCTGGCATCCTGCTCAGTGCATCTGGTACGGTATTGACCTTGCCCGGATGATATTGCAAGTCAATATCATAGTCCGCCATCAATTCAAGCCACCTCCTCTGCCTCATGTTCAACTCTTTCTGTGAGAAAATATACTTGAGGCTCTTGTGATCCGTGTAGATCAACACTTTATCTCCCAGAAGATAATGCCTCCAGATCTTCAATGCAAATATAACAGCTGCCAGCTCCAAGTCATGAGTTGGGTAATTCCGCTCATGAGTCTTTAGTTGCCTGGATGCATAAGCTATGACATGATCATGTTGCATAAGTACACACCCCAGGCCTTTTCCTGATGCATCACTGAATATGACCATCCCTCCTCTTCCTGAGGGAGTCTTCAAGATTGGAGCCGAAATGAGCCTCTGCTTCAATTGCTCAAAAGCTGCAGTACATTCCTCTGTCCATGTGTACCTTTCCCCTTTCCGAGTGAGCTGGGTTAACGGAGCTGCAATCCTAGAGAAATCTTGGACAAAGCGTCGGTAATATCCGGCTAGTCCCAGAAAACTCTTAATCTCAGTCACCGTCCTCGGAATTGGCCAATCTCTCACCGCCTGGACTTTGCTGGGGTCAACTGAAATTCCTTCTGCTGAAACTATGTGTCCAAGGAAGGCTATACTGTCCAGCCAAAAGTCACACTTGCTCCTCTTAGCATGAAGCTGCTCCTGCTGTAGAGTCTGCAATACAATCCTCAAGTGTTCTGCATGCTCCCTGTTGCTCTTTGAATAGATCAAGATGTCATCTATAAAAACCACTACAAACTGATCCAAATAGAGCGAAAACACTCTGTTCATCAAATCCATGAAAACTGAAGGGGCATTGGTGACTCCGAAGGGCATAACTAGAAACTCATAGTGGCCATAACGGGTCCTGAATGCCGTCTTCGAAATATCCTCCTTCCTCACCCTTAGCTGATGGTAACCCGACTGTAAATCTAGTTTAGAGAATACTCGGGCTCCATGAAGCTGATCAAACAAATCATCAATCCTTGGTAAGGGATACTTGTTCTTGATGGTAACTTTGTTCAATTCCCTATAATCAATACAAAGCCTCTTACCACCATCCTTCTTACTCGCCAATAGCACTGGAGCTCCCCATGGTGAAGTACTTGGCCGAATCAATCCCTTATCAGAGTATTCCTGCAGCTGCTTCTTTAGAATCTCTAACTCCGTAGGTGCCATCCTGTACGGAGCCTTGGATATAGGAGCTGTTCCAGGCACAGTATCAATAGAGAACTCAATCATCCTTTCAGGTGGCAGTCCTGAGATCTCAGCAAACACTCCTGGAAATTCATCCCACACCGGTACTCCCTTCTGAACCTCCGAAGTAGTCAACCGAGTCTTTCTCTTGGTAGACTTCACTTCCCCACTGAATTGGAACTCCGGTTGACGAGGGATCCCGAAAATAACCTTCTTCTCCCTACAGTCAATAACTGCATAATACTGACTGAGCCAGGTCATGCCTAAGATTACGTCGTACCCCTTGGTGTCTAGTACGAGCATATCTATGGCCAAGGTCTTATCACATAGTTCTACTGGACAGTCAGCACAAACTCTAGAAGATATGACTACTCCATTCCCTGTACTAATCTCCCATTTGTGGTCTAAAGATTTAACATGTATGGAATGCAATGCCACAAAATGATCTGAGATAAAACAATGGGAAGCACCGGAATCAAAGAGAGCGAGGACAGGTTTAGAATGAACTCTGATGGTACCTGTTATCTCCTCCTCAGATGTCTCAGCCTCTGCTGCTGACAAATTATATGCTTGCCCCCTTCCACGCCCTGCTGCAGTCCTAGCTCCTCTCTGAACTGGGCGAATAGCTTGCTGTGAAGGAGGGGGAGGAGCTCTCCTCATCACTGGTCCCTGGTTCCTCTGTCCAAGTGGCCCTGGAAGTGATCTCTGTCCATATGGTCCCTGAAGTGCCGGTAGAGCTTGATTGGTAATCCCCATTCTCCTGTGTGGACAGGCTTCAATGGAATGGTCTCGGGAACCACACACCAAGCATAATCCATTTGCCCTTCGGCAATTCTGCTGAGAATGACCCGGTTTCTGGCAAAAGTTGCAGATAGGACCTGGTTGAGCCATCTGGTAAGGAGCTGGTCTGTATGGTTGCCTGGCCTGAACCTTAGCTGCTCTGTATGGGCCTCCTCTTCCCATTGGTGGAAACGGCCTCTTCATGGCCTGATTCCTCATCTGGTTCACTTGCTTCTTCTCTAGCCCACGCTCCACTTCCCGAGCTATGGTAAGGACTTCTGAATAGGTCTTCAGCTGCTGGGGCATCAAGAAAACTTGGATGTCCATCTGTAATCCCTGCTGGAATCTGCTTGCCCGCTTCTCCTCATCCGCTACCATGTACGGAGCAAAGCGGCTAAGCCTGAGAAACTTTGCTGCATACTCATCCACTGACTTGTTCCATTGCTGCAATCTGATGAACTGCTCCTCCATGTCTTTCTGAGCAGTAGCAGGGAAGAATCTGCTGTAGAAACTCTTGGAGAACGTGTCCCAGGTGACAGGCTTCTCCAGTCTGGCCTCCTCCGCTAGCCACCAAGTCCTAGCTATATCTTTTAACTGAATCTTGGCGACCTCAACTTGGTTCTCCTTTGGTACTCTGGCTGCATTCAGCAGATCTGATGTATCCGTCAGCCATTGCTCGGCATCCAGGGGTTTCTCTTCACCCGTGAATATGGCCGGTTGCAGCCGTCTGAAATCTGAAATATTCCCCGGCCTCTGTTCCTTAGGGGCTGCCAACTCCTGCCGAAGAAGTTCGGTCTGTTGCTGCTGGTTCTCCATCATGGTTTGAATGACCCTCAGAATGTCCACATTCTCTCCCGTGGGTCCATTCGATGCTTGTCCGGAATGGTTTCGTCCCGTCCTTCTCTCCATACCGAATTGGGATAAGATAACTGGAATTGGAAAAATGGAAGGAGTTTAGGACACAAGGGAAGGAATCAAGAAGGGATCAAGAAGGACTAGATAACTTTGTACATTGTAGTTGGCAAAAGCAAATTACAGTAATTTGCTGCTTAATTGTACTATAGGTGTGAGAGCTTAGGCTCTGATACCAACCTGTAACGCCCCAATTCTACGAATACGGGGACGTCACTGCGACGTATATACGTAGGTCAGAAAATGCCCCACACGTATATACGCTAAGCAAAAAGTACAACAAGAAACAGAGTACACGACAAAGCGTGATATCCATACATATGCCAACTAAAAGTACACATACAAAGTTATACAAGATATGATAAAGTATTACACAATACATGTGTATTACATCACTACCAAGTCCAAAAGTAAAATATACAATATGTGTACAAAAGCTCACGAGGTGGATGAAGATCTCGCGAGTCAAAAGGAAGGATCTAGCACGAAGGGACTGGAACTATTCGGCCTGCTCACTAAAATAAGCTTGATCCTCCGTGGATGGCTCCACTTCGTTCCAAGCTTCGGGATCTGAATATGCAAATCCAAGGGGGTCAAGACATGTTAACAATAAACCACTATAGCCAAGTGGCTAAGAGACATGAATAAGGAAGTTGGAACAGTACAAGGAATATAAATCGACAAGTAATGGATAGCATGAGGAGATACAGTCATAATGCAATAGATCTACAGTTAACGTCTTATTATTATTACTTGTCTTACTGTGATATCTAGCTATGTGACCCAGCGTCCCAGAGCACATAGATCCATATCCTAGAAAAGCAAGGTTGTTATTGGAAACCAGCGGTTTATCGACGAACTATGTTTACAGTGGGTCCCGTGCATGCCCGGGACCACGGTCCAGGGTGTTCCGTTGCTTGGTAACGGAACCAGCCGCAAGGCCTAACAGGAGGGACTTATGTATGCCCTTTGTCATGACAGTATTCAGGAAGAGGGAGCAAGCACTCCCCTCGGTCCCCTGGAGGCCCTCAGGTTAGACCGGAATATGATTGTACAATATACCTAATGCCACTGTAAACACGAACACATATCGATATCCGTATGTTTCCCCCCGACCCATATGTAAGTTGGTCCATTTTATACGAAAGTCAAGTGTATCATGCTTGGTTCAAGTGATGGCATGATAAGTGGTGATATTCATATTTTAACAAGTTATGAAGTAATATGAGGTAATGTCCATCAAGTAACATGTCATGTAGTACCAGTTATGAAGCATGAACAGGAATAATATGTCACACATGTATCAAAGGTAAAATCCAAATTCAGATAGGAAATCAACTAAGTCAGACATTCAGAATTAGTCGACTAGGTGGAAGGATTAGTCGACTAATAGGGGTCTTAAGTCGACTAACAGTCTAGATGAGTCGACTAAAACTGGGTTCCAGAGAGTTGTAATTCTGTTTCAGGAAAAGTTAGTCGACTAGGGTCAAGGGAGTAGTCGACTAATAGGGGTCTCAAGTCGACTGACAGATACTCCAAGTCGACTAAAACTGAGATACAGAAAGTTGGGTTTCTGTTACAGGGGATGTTAGTCGACTAGGGTCAAGGGTGTAGTCGACTAAGGGTCTCTAGTCGACTGGTAATTAGGCTAAGTCGACTAAAACTGTGTTTCCAGAAAAGGTTACGTTTCAGAACAGATGGGTTAGTCGACTAATACCTAGGTCAAGTCGACTAATCCTGGGGGAAACAGAGTACAAACAGAATTTCTGATGGTTGTGTTTGATGGTCTAAAAACATGATTTTGATGACATATGTATACAAGATATGAAGATACAAGTATAGTAGGGATTGATCAAGTCTTGGTGAGTAAAGATACTCACTTGGATTGGTTTAATTGAAGCTTTAACGAGTTCCGAAGAGTTCGTAGTCGAAAATATCACCAACTTGATCCTTGGTGATATTGCGGACGATCCCAATCCAAGGAAGTGGTGGTTGCTTGAGGTGAAGAAGATGAAGACCTTGGTGTTTTGGAGTTAGGGTTTGAGTTGAGATGAAGGAGGATTTTGGGTGAAGGCTATCTCTTGATGGAAGGAAGTAAAAAAGGAAAAGAAGTGTAAAGGGAATGTTTATATAGGATTGGGATTTTGTAAAGGAGATGCAAATGATGCAAATGAGAGGGGGTTTATTGCAAATAGGAGGGAGGATGAGTGTCCCTCTTCTTGGCCACTTGGCCGGCCATGGGAGAGAGAGAGAGAGATGCATTAAATGAGGAAGTAGGTGGGAGTGAGTGGAGGTGAAATTTTGGAAAAAGAATTGGAATTTTGGAAATGGAAAAATTTGTGGTTGTGGAGGAAGGAAGGAAATTAAGAAAAAGGAAAAAGGAAAGGAAATTAAAAATGAAAATATTCTCTCTTGGGTTAAAAATGAAAAGACAAATTCCCGGGTTTAAGTCGAGGATGCGGAAAACGTTTCGGAAAATACCGAAATCGTTTGAAATTCAAGTATCTCGGAACGACTCGCAAAATTTACTAAAAATCAAGAATATTATTTTAAGACTCATGGTGAAATCCGTTTGAAGAAATAACTTATAGTTTTAAAACTAAAAATCCCGGAATCAGTTATCTACCGACTCCGTTGGAATTTTCATAAATTCATAAAATTCTCAGAAAAAGTATTTAGATAGAAAATATGATTCTAAGAAATAAAGTCTAAAGGACCTTCTAGAAATTCCTAACTGTTTGTGAATTAAAAATCCGAGAATCGATCAGCGGCACTGGTCGACACCGGTTTTGAAAATATTTAATTAAATTCAGGAAAATTTCAGAAAATCATAGAAAATATATAATATTGGAAAATGATTTTTAAAACTGAAATCGGTCAAATACAAGAAGTAAATCGAAAAATACGATCGAAAAATTGAATACGCAACTAAGTACGTATTCCAGGAACGGGGTATTACAGCACATATATCCACATCTGAGTAAAGCAAGGTTGTTATTGGAAACCAACGGGGGTATCAACGAACAATGTTTACAGTGGGTCCCGTACATGCCCGGGACCACGGTTCAGGACGTTCCATCGCTGGTGTATGGAACCGGCCGCAAGGCCTACAGGAGGGTCTTATAGAATGTCCTTATCAAGATGGTACCAAGAAGGAGGGAGCCAGCACTCCCCTCGGTCGCCTGAAGGCCCACAGGTCAGACCGGAAGTTTTAGTTGCACAACATGCCTAGTTCCACTGTAAACACGAACATATATTGATAGCCGCAAGTTTCCCCCGACCCGATGCAAGTTGTTCCTTTTATGATTTGTTATGTAATTATCAATTTACGGGAATAGCAGGTGCAAGATATGATCAGGAGTTCAGGAGTACATGAGTACTGCAGATTCAAGTCGTTGTATATATATAATACAGGATAACAAGTATAAGATTCAAGTCACTGCATGTAATGCAGGATAACAAGTATAGTATTCCCGCAAATGTGATAATCACAGGTCAAGTATTAATATACCAGGGGGTAGGTGATAAGCCATGTCATAATAAGAAGAAAGTGTCAAGTAGCAAGTCGGGTGTCAGGTGATGACACACCAGTTGTCAAATGATACAGACAGGTGTCCAGTATTAGCATGTAAATAATATGTATCAAGTAATAACATGTCAAGTGTTAATATATCAAGCATGTACTTGGCAAGTGATAGAATAATAGCTGAACACAATCAAAGAAAGTGTTAGTTCCAAACAGCATAAATTGTGAATAATACAAGTCGACCAGATGAAATGGGAAAGTCAAGAGGAAAGCGAGAACACTCGCCTAAGTCATTAGAAAACATAGTGAAATCCCTGATCTCCAGAATCCAGGAAATCAACGCGTCAACGCGTTAGAGAGAAAGTGATAGAGAGAGGGGAAATCAAGAGAGAGAAAGAGAGAACCAGAGAGAGAAGTACATGGAGAGAGAGTGTGTGTGTACAGGGGGATGTGGGTTTTGAGAGTGAGATGCGGGAATCGCAGACGCGAGAGTCGCTTCGCGTAGATGCCACAAACGCGAGGTTCGAGACCCGCGTTCAAGTCAGGACACGAGGAGAACGCGGACGTGGACGTAGGTTCCGCGTCACGTTAACATGAAAAGAACACGGACGCGGGCATAGGCTCCGCGTCGTGTTGACACGAGAAGGACACAGACGCGGGCATGGGCTCCGCGTCGTGTTGATACAAGAATGCGTGGATCGCGTTATACAAATATCAAGAACGCGAAGATCGCGTTAAGGAATTTCTTGGACGCGGGGGTGAGCTGCGTCTAGCAATTAACAGAGAAAGAGAGAGAGACAAGAAAATAAAAGGGAGACGCAGGGAAAGAAGTGAGAGGGACGCAGGGAAGGGTGACGCAAGTTTTGGGAGGAAAATCAGAGAAGACAAGGAAAAGGAAAAGGAAAGGAAATGAAAAAGAAAGGAAAGAAAGAAGGAAAATAAAGAAAGAAGGAAATGAAAGGAGAGAAGGAAAGGGGTGGTAGCCGGCCATGGCCGGTGGTCGCCGGCGGCGGCCGGAGGTGGCCAGAAGTGGCCGGAGATGGCCGGAATCCGGTAAGCCAAGCCCAAGCCCAAGCAAATAGTGGGGGTGCAAGTGTAGTTAAAAGTGAAAAAATTGGAGTTTTGCAAAAGAGATTTCGGAGAGCGAAGCAATAGCTCATCGGAAAGAGCACGACGAGGAGAAGAAGATGACATGGTCGATGGTGGCCAAGGTGGAGTATCTAGTGGTGAAGATGGTGGAGAAGATGGTGCTGGAAATGGGTTATTTGATGGAAAAGAAGAGGAAGAAGAAGATAGTGGAGGTGGTGTTGTGGTTGTTGTTGTTGTTGAAATGAAGGAGGAGATGAAGGAGAAAAGGATGGTGGAATTGGTGGTAGAAATGGAGGTGGAGAAGTGGAGAATGGGTGGCCAAAGGAGGGAGTATGCTGTTTTTGCTCCCTGCCATTCGTTGGCTGTTGCAACAAAGAAGAAGAAAGAAGAAATATGAAAGAGAGAGAAGAAAGAAAGGTGGGGGTGGTTATATATAAAGGGAAATAGAATATTATAATGTTGCCACACCTTTTTGAATGAAACTTGCGTTTCATTCCACAAAAGCTGCGTCTCACCCAAAATTAAAGTTGCGTCCAGGCCAAATGAACCAGACGCGGATAAAAGAAAACGCGAGATTTGTGTTTGATGAATAGGACAAAAAGGCATGGTGATAAGACTTAGAGTTGATTTTGCAAGACAAGCATTAAATGCAGTATGGAGAGGATCTATGTATTAAATGTAGGTTGGTGAAACTCGCGTCAAGCGAGGAAAGAGAAAAGTAGAATAGTAAAATATCTGGATAAGATTCCGGTATCTGGGAAAACACCGAAAACCCCAGAAAAGTCCAAAAAATATAGTAGCTTGGAAAGCTTCCCAAAAATTCTCAAAAATAATAAATATTATATAAAGATTTTTGGTGAAATCGGTTTTCATAAATTCAATCTCATTTTTGAAATAAAAATCCTGAAGTCAACCGTCAATATCGGTCTATACTGGGTCGACCGGATTTTGATAAAATCTGAAAAATCTCAGAAAATTTCTAAAAGGAGAAAATATAATTCTAAGAAGTAATATGAAAGCGGAATTTAGAAATTTGATTCCAATTGTAAACTAAAATTCCTGAAATCAACCAGCGATACTGGCCGACACCAAATCCAGTGGAATTTCGATAAATTTAGAAAATTCTCAGAAAAAGTATTTAGATAGAAAATATGATTTTAAAAAGTTACAGGAAAGCCGTTTTTAGAAATTCAACTCCGTTTGTAAATTAAAAATCCGAGAATCGGTCAGCGGCACTGGTCGACACCGGTTTTGAAGATTTACAACTTAATTCAGGAAAATTCTAGAAAATCATAAAAAATCTAAAATATTGGAAAATAATGTTTAAAATTAAAATTGGTCAAATCGGAATAGCGAAAAGATCAAATTGAGCAATTCACTAGGATCGGGTTCCCGGTTCAGACTAGGGCTGACTCCGAGTTCACGAATCCAGATCCAAGGCAAAACGATCATATAAATAATTCATAATACAAAACAAATATAGGAAGTAAATCAAAAATACAATCAGAAAATATGAATACGCAACTAAGTACGTATTCCGGGAGTGGGGTGTTACACCTGGTTTCTGTCTTCAAGCCTTTTATGAATTTTTAGTTTTGTTTGCTTCGTTACTAATTTAACTTTTCGCATATCGGGATAATTGAGTGATTTGGTGTCGTACTGATTTATTGTCACTTGCCCCTACTTCAGTTTAGAATTTTCGAGGCTAGCCTGTCTGTGGCGAATTTCAAAATGTATTTCTTATTAAATTTCTGCATTAGATAATCTCAAGTATTCTTGTCTTGAAAACTTTAGCATTATTATAATTTTTTTTATCCGCCACCAATGTTCCACTTCTCCTTGTAACGTAAAAGTGGCAATGAAACTCTCTGATCTTTCGAGCAATCCATCACATTTAAGATCTTTTCTATTTGTAACAATGATTTTTCAGCTTGTAACGGGTTAGCTTCTCTTTCAAATGCAGAGAGATGTAACTTTTTAAACTGTCCTAAGACTTGATGTGGGTTATTACCCTGACTCATAATTTGTATGAGCCATTTTGGCAACATTCCTGAAGCTTCTGATTTTCTTTCACAATTTTCTTCAGATTTCGCCTAGCTGCTTAGGACATGGAAGCTGTCCATCGAACTATTTTGCTACATTACTATAATTGGGCCATCATCCACTAGTGGTTGATTGGGATCCATGTGCTTCTTTCTATAATAATTTAATAACTTATTCATTACAATTGAATGATAAGTAAATACAAAAGTATATGAATGATAAAGAGGGTATGAATATAAAATTTTCCGTTAGACAAAAGTCATCATTGTATTCATTCTTCAAAAAGTTACCAGACAAGATGTATCATTTATACAATTTCGTTATACACACACAATATCCAATTATTCTTCTCAAAATTTTCTTAAAACATCTATTTTGTCATGCACAAAACAACAAATGTTTCTCTCCCAAAATCTCCAGAATATCTGTTTCCTTTGTTCACAAGAGTACTTCCAATTTAGCTTAAAAAGTGGCGTCACTGTTACTAGAATCACTTCCACCCGAGCTCTCGCTCTCACTGGCATCATCTTCTATCATATCTTCTCGGTCACCACAATGTCAATCATCAAGATCTCAGTTCTCCGCCCAGCTAAGATGCCACTAGATCCCTCCAAAGAATATCTCTCACTATATTCTTCATCTAGATTAGATGCATCTTTTGATATTTTGATTATTGGTGAACCCTTGTAGCACTCTTTGTATCACTTATTAATCTTAGATCCTCTTCATTTTTTTTATTATTCATTGATTTCTCATTACCCTCAAGCCCTACAGAGATTACCTTCGGGTTTGTCTCCCCAAAGTCGAAATCCCAATCTGCAATAGCAGCCATCCAACTCATACTCTCTTGTTTAGCACTGCTCGAGGACACCCCATACATGTCTAAATCTCCCGTCTGAATAACAAGACAATCAAGTCATATCTTTAGGATAAATTCTAGAATCAAATACATAATAAAGAATAGTGTGAAAATTTCTCCAAAGAAAAGTATCCAGTCTACCATTCTCTTCAGTATGATTCATTTGTCCAACTGATAGCTTATTGGATTCATTACATTTTGAACTAAGTCTGACTTATCCGATATTTTTGTCACTCTTTTCTCCCAGTGTCCCATTCCACTAGGGATTCATACTTGGGGCCCGCACCCTCAACTAAATTCATTTGAATCCAATATGCGGGTATCTAAATTCGAACACAAGAGAGATTAAATATCTGATATCTCAGAATTTAATCAACTCTGTAAGGACCCGCTATCCTCCTTAATACTACCCGCATACAATCATACATACAAGAGCAATTAATCCTATTTTCTATATCTATCTAGAGCTACTCCTTATATTTAACGATGGCTCTGATACCAACTGTCAAAGTCCCAGTTTTTTTTATACAATTCCTCCGCTTATCTTCAAATTAGGGGAATAATACCTTATTACATAATTGTTCGAAATTTCGGCAGCAATTGTTTGTAATTTGTCACTTGTCCAATACAATACGTATATCGTCAACAACCTACACAGATTTACATCAATCTCATAACATAATATATAAAGACAATCATCCACCCAATCGATAATAATATTTCGGCTTGACATCGCCTACTTAGCTTGAAAGAAAATATGTATACATATCTTTGAGTCGCCCAAATTCAACACTTACTCTTAAAAAAATCACTGAATCCACCTTTCCTACATTTACAATACACAACTAATATACTAGGGCATATAAACACATGCACAATAACATATATATAAGTTTTGTATATGAGTTTATACATTTGACATTTCTAACCAACTACTACATAACAAAAGTATTCGAAAAAAAGTGATGCAGTGCTTTGGTCCCAACACTATGATCTATTAATCCTCATGCCAAGCCTTACCCTTATTCTAACCTAAAAACATGATAAACTTAATGGAGTGAGCTCGATAGCGCAGTGAGTGAAGTATAATACAATTTTCAAAAATTTAATTAGATGATAAAGCAAGTAAAACATGCAAAGTTTTATGATACACATAATTAGACATGGGTAGCTAAAGACTACGCTCAACGAGAAGGCATTAACTACAACGAGGTATTCTCACCTATTATAAAACACTCATCTGCTCAGATTTTGTTAGCACGGGTAGCACGGTACGAGTTAGAACTTGATCAGCTCGATGTGAAGACCGCCTTTCTCCATGGCGATCTTAAAAAAGAGATCTACATGTCCCAGTTGACGGGTTTCAAAACTGCAGGAAAAGAGAATATGGTATGCAAACTGAAGAAATCATTGTATGGATTAAAGCAATCTCTAAGGCAGTGGTGCAAGCGTTTTGACAGTTTCATAAGAGGGAAGAGGTACACACAAAGCCATTATGAACTATATGTGTATTACAATAGCTACTTGGAGGAGAGTACATCTATCTACTCTTGCATGTGGATGATATGCTCATTGCCTCCAAAAGCAGATATGCTTGTGATAAATTCAAGAAAGGCTTGTCTTCCAAATTCGAGATGAAGGATCTGAGTGAAGCAAAGAAGGTGTTAGGCGTGAAGATTGAGCGAGACTGAAAAAGTAGCAAGGTTAGTTTGACACAGAAAGGGTATTTAAAAAAGGTACTTCAGAAATTCAACATCAACGATGATACAAAGTCTGTAAGTACATGACTCCTCATTTCAAGTTAAAATCTACTATGTCTCCTATTATTATTGAAGAGCATCAGTACATGACTCACGTGCCCTATGCTAGTACAATTGGTAGTTTAATATATGCAATGGCGTGTACAAGACCCGACTTGTCATAAGCCGTCTCAATGGTTAGCAGATATATGCATGATCCTAGGAGGGGACATTGGGAGGCAGTGAAGTAGATTCTAGGTACATTAAAGATACCATTGACACGGGTTTGGTATTTGTAATGCCTCGTTCCTACGGATGCAGAGACTTTACTGTGACGTATATACGTAGGTCAAAAATACCCTCACATGTATACGCTAAGCATCAGTACAGATAAAAATCAGAGTACGGAAGCACGTGGTGCATTATACATTCTAACATATGAGTACAATTATAAAGTTATCACAGGAGGTGACACAATATTATAAGAATATTACATCACCGATAGATGCAATTATGAGAATACAAAGAGATATACAAGTATGAACTGCACAAAAGGCACTCACGAGTCACAGAGGGAAAACTCGAGAGCCGAGCAGGGGGCTGAAAGGAAAGGACTCTGGACGGTCTACCGATGATCTGCACTTCCGCTGTGCATCTCTGATTAGCAACTGACAGAAACCACAAGCTTCAAGCTCTGAGATCTAGACATAAGATTCTGTGTAGTCAGAAACTCCCCAACGAATGGTATGGCGAATGCCAATTGGCGTGCAGGGATATGCACATGTATATCAATAAATCCAAGTCATAAGTATGTATTGAAAATTGTGTCGTGAGCACAGGTATATAGGAGCAGGTAGAGAGATAGTAAATGATGTCAAGTAAGGAACAAGCATGGTATAATATGATAAGAACAAGAGACAGGTAGAATGGAGCGCCAATGGTAAGTTAGGATGTAAATGTATATAATATATTAATAATAACAAAACCAGAAATCTAAAGTAAAACCTGATAAAAGAAAGTACGACAAAACCAGCGGTACAAACTCAGTTTACGGCTTCATGAGATAAGTACGTCAAAGGAATAATCCAAATAAGAAAACCCTCATATATATATACCGTATATCTCATGTCATCGTAAGCTAAGTCCATACGGCTCAAATTGCAAAACACACAATAAATTATTAATTAGCATTTTTTATTATTGCAACGTGTTCTACTCAGATGTCTAGGCATGTGGACTAGCGTCCAAGCACACATATATTCACATTTGAGTAAAGAAAGGTTGTTGTTGAAAATTGATGATGAGACCTATGAGTTATGTTTACAATGGGTTCCGGGCATACCCGAAACAATGACCCAATTAACCTGACATTTAGCTAGATCCGTGCCGCGAAGCACTCATGATGAATAGATTACCATAGCAGGGTGTAAGAACTACCCCGCTCGGAACACCTGGGGCCCACAGGTAGAACCTCATGATTTTAATTACACAACATCCATATATCATTGTAAACAAAATCACAATTGAAGTCCATCAGTTTTCCCCTTACCCGGTATAAGTTGACCTTTTTATAACTTATTATGTAATTATCAACTTACGGGAATAGCAAGAGCAGGACATGATCAGGAATTCAGGAGTACAAGAGTACATGTATAACATGAGTACATGAGTACTATAGATTTAGGTCGCTGTATATATAATATAGGATATCAGGTCACTGTATAAATAATACAGGATAACAGATCGTTGTATATATAATACAGGATAATAGGTATAAGATTCCTGTAAATGTGATAATCACAGGTAAAGTGTTAACATGACAGGAGACAGGTGATAAGATACATCATGACAGGGGCAGGTGTCAAGTAGTAGCATGTCAAGTGATAGCATGATAGGAGGTGATATCAGGTAAGTGACAAGAGACAACATGGTAAATGATAGCACATCAAGTGAAAGCACATCAAGCGATATAGGAAAACAATACCAATATAAGAGATCGTTACGAATACCAGAAAATCATGTATTCTCAGAAAAATAGTATAAGTAAGATTTCAAACTCTTCACAACCAATAATAGAAGAATAGACAAACTGGTAAGCAGGTAATTAGCAAGCAAGTGAATAACCAAGAGGATCTAAGCAATGCTAGGGAGAAGATCAGCAAACAAAGTTTTATCACCAAAGCACCGGTGGAATTTAGAAACGACTCGGCTTAAGATGCGAGTTTAAAATCTAACAGAGTTTCGTCTAAGCGTGTTTAGTGGTAAAACGCTGAGCACTAAGCTACCTTTCCATGCGTAGCTAGAAAGTCCAGATGACTTTAATAAACCTCAGAGAGGTTAAGCCCAGAGGCTAAGCAAACAGGTGCATAACTAGACCGTGCCTGACGAGGCTACGCAGCTAAGCCTGGCTCGTTGACACACGACATTGTAGACTGCCTAAAAATCACTGAAGACAAGTCATCAAATGCAGAGTAAATCTTCAGACGCAAGGCTGATCAAAGCTATTGATGCAGTACCAAGACGCGAGGCTCAAAGCCTACGTCTCAGCACCACAACAATACCAAAATGCGGGGCTCGAAGCCCGCGTCCAACAGAGCTCGAAGCCCGCGTCCAGTAGAGCTCGAAGCCCATGTCTAGCAGAGTTCAAGCCCGCGTTTCAACTGCAAGTGAGCCCTACGTATCAGTTGTAACTACCTTCATTATTGGGTCAATTACTGTCCACGTAATGAGGAGAGTTAACTCCATTATGGAGGATTTTTAGGAGACAATCTTTCCCATAGAACCCCTTATAAATAGCTAAAGCTGCTTTAAAAAGTGGTGGGATTTTCAGCTAAAGGGTATTGGCATATTCTGATTGCAAAGAGTTTAACTCTTTCACAAACTTGATGTGCTCAAGTTTTGTCCAAATCTCTTTGAGATTTCATTTGATAGGAGCAGTGCTACTCCATCAGTGATCCAAGGAGAAAAGTTTCAAAGAGGCTTGATGTTCCCCCGGTCAATGAAAAATAAGATTCATTTTCTACCGCTATGCAAGGAACCCGACATTAAACAAAGAGGATATTTATTCTTGAATATCTCCTCTCTCTTGTAGTTGAAATTTTAAAATTATTGTAATCTTTCATTGATTCAAGAAAATATACATATTTTCAATTTTCTAACACAAACAAGAGATGGCGACTCCACTGAGGAATACATTCTCAACTGACGAGCAAGTTATAGCACGAGGTGATGTCAACTTCATGGGAAAGACGGTCGAGTCACTTATCGTAGAATTCGACCAGGCAAAATACGAGGAGTTTCTCTCTTCTGGCTTCAAGAGTCCTAAAGTGGCATGACAATACCACAGGGTCTCCTCAGAGATCCGCTCTTAAGTCTCTTCAGAGACTTCTCCAAGAATGGCCTCACAAATAGTGGCATTTCTGGCCGTGTTACCCGCGTGGCCCATGTCAACGTCTCCCACGAGACCCACAAGGCTAACAATGATGAAGGCCAATATCATCATGCCTCTCCTCTCTAGATTTCTCAACTCCAGGTTACCGGGGGTCCCCAACAACCCGTGAAGCGTAACCAGAATGCTGAATGTCAACAAAAGCATCACGCACGTCGACAACAGATGGAAGAAGCAGAAAAAGCCATCTGTTCGGCAAATACAGAACGCGGGGCTCATTCCGGCGTTTCTTCTGAGCAGCACGAGACTCGCGAACCCCACATCTCTATATCAAAATGCGGAGCTCATGAAGTCTGTGTTTCTCGAGTTTCATCTCAGAGACGCGATGTTCAGCAACGCGAGGTTCGCGTCTTTTCTCAAAGACACGAGGCCCGCGTCTCTATACCAAAACATGGAGCTCATGAAGTCCGTGTTTCTGAAGCTTCACCTCACAGACGCGAGGTCTGTATTTCTTCCCAAGGACACGAGACCGGCATTTTTGTGCCAAAACGCAAGGTACACATCTCTTCTTTAAGACGCGAGACCCGCGTCTCAAAGCGCGAGGGCTGCATCTCTTTTGCAGAGAATGAGCCTCCCGTCTGCAACTTAAAATGTGAGCCCCGCGTCTCTGAGACTTGTGTTTTAGAGTTACAGCATAAAACTCACGTTCACTCCTCGATGGCTAAGGTCAGGGCTGAACTGGAAAGTCCTCATCCTCAGAGGCTCGAGGCTGGTCTCTTCGATCCCCCTGCAATGGATCTAAGAGACTACTTAACAAAGAAGAAGAGTGTTCATCAAATCACTCTACAATGCTACTGTGAACAGCTCATCAAAGTGGTGTGCTCTAAATGCCATTGCATTTCACATATAAGCAAACAGTCGGTGTTCAACCAATTATCAGCAGCGCCAGCGTCCAGCTCGGCCAAGAGGCGTCACTCCGCACGAAGAGAACCTTCTCTGATGCGGAATACCCTGAAGTCACTGAAAATATGGTGAGTCCAAGCACTGCACCAAATAAGACTAAGGAGAAGCAACCGATAGTCTGCTCCAATGAGTCTGACACTGAGCCGGAAGGAGTGTATGAGCATACCCATACTCAGACTGGTATAATAGCCCTAGTGGACTACATTGCCCTAATCCGGGGCATTGAAGTAAGCACGGCACACACTGCCATAGCAGAATCACAGGCCTCGAACTCTTCCGTAGAAAAAGAAGCCTTCGCGTACATGACAGGGACTTCTGAAGAAATGACCAGGCGCTTTGAATAGCAAGTCCAGGTTCAGAGGGATCAACTTGATATGATTCGTGCCCAAAAAGAGTCTATCGACACCCTTAAGCAGATGCTTTCGCAACTACTTGAGGACAAAAGGAAGAAGCCAAAGACCAAGACTCCTTCCAAGAAGTCTAAGGGCAAACAGAAGGAAGGGGAGAGCTCATCTTCTTTAAATACTGAGAATGAAGAGCATTCCGACTCTGTGCAACCCAAATCCCCATCTGAAGAGGAGGGTAATTCAGAGAATGGAAGCACTCATTCCAAAAGGATCAGCAAACTAGAGCAATGTCATGAGGCCCTCGCCAATCGAAAAGGACTCCAAGAAGCAGGAGTGGTATGGCCGTACCCGACCGAGTGGGATCTTGTCCTGTACCCTTCTAAATTTAAAGCTCTGACCTTATAGGTCTTCGATGGCAAAGGGTCACCGAACTAACACATATACTACTTCAAATCTCAGACTGGGAATGTAGTATCAAATGATGCCATCCTTGAACATTTGTTCTTCGACACCATGAAAGAGATTGCTATTGAGTCGTTATGAAGCTCCCAGAAGGTTTTATCAAGAACTGGGGTGATTTGGAGAAGCTTTTCCTCACCTGTTTCTTTGAAGATTATTCGGAGATTACCAGGCCAAATCTCCTGACGACGAGGCAATGGAAAGGAGCGCCAGTTAAAGCGTTTGCGAAAAGATTTCGAAACATGGTACTATGATGTCCCAGCGGTATGACCCATGCCACATTGGTGGAAACATGCGGCCACAAATTGTAAACCTCACTCCTAACTCAGATAGGAGTGGCTGAGAGCCTTACTTGAAAGCAATTGGTGCAGCAAGACGAGAAAGCAGAGAAGATCATCGCCAGGGTTAAGGCAGAAGAAGGCAAGCTCACATCCGAGAAGTCGACGAGGCGTACGCCGGAAACATCTTTTCAAGCTAAAAGGAAGGGCACACTGGCAACAGAGATGAAGTCTCCCTCTAAGCTCCAACCTACTAGAGGTGGTAGCTCTTCAAGCCAGTCCCACGCCAACAAGCAGTACTCCTTCAAAGACGAGCATGTCGATTCGTTATTCAAGTTACTCAACAATAGCAGCAGACTGAAGCTTCCTTAAGCTAGATGTCCTGAGGAGGTGGGTAAAACTGACAATCTCAATTACTGCTTGTACCACAAGATGCTGGTCCACCTTACCAAGAGTTGCTACATCTTCAAAGACATCCTCCGAGCTTTGATTGATGCAGAGGTGCTCAAACTCCGCCCAGAGCAGAAGAAGGTGACAACTAACATGACATTATTTCTTCAGTTCGGGGTACAACCCCAATGCCAGCCGGATTTGTTCCCATCCCGAAAGGGGAACTAAGGGTGATCAATACAGATCCACACCACCAGCGAGAGAAAGATCTCGTACCTGTTCTGACTCCTCAAGGAGAGACCATATGGGTTCATCCCGACCTCATGGAAGGCCAACAGTGGACTACTGTTACCAGTAGGAAGTCCAGAGGTAAAACAAAAGCCTCACCTTGTAATGTAGTGTATACTTCCTCCAGGGAAGCAGAAACTGATGTCTCGCTAACTGATTCTGAGGAGGAGACAATCGTCCTTGCTGCAGAGCTGAATGCACCACTCGTAACAGGGACTCGTTCGGGTCAGTCGTACTTGACGAAGTACGACGAAGTGGTGGCAAGTCTGTCGAAACCAATCCAAGAGCCAACCAAGCAATCCACGAAGCAACCTATGGAGAAGCAAAAGGAACGCCGGTATCCAAAGATAGAGCGGAGGGATCCTCAACACCTTACCGCTAGGGGTGGCAAACGGATCGCGACCCGCCAGACCCGACCCGACCCGACCCGGAGTTAGCGGGTATGGGTTTGGGCTAATTGGGTTTGGGTCGTAATCGGGTCGACCCATCTGACCTGATTATTAAATGGGTCGGGTCGACCCGAACCCGCCAAACCCGCTTGACCTGCCAGACCCAATTATTCTCTCTCCTCCTCGGCCTCCTCCCCTTCGATGACCTAAATTAAATTGTCAAAAAATATGCATGAGCCCAATTTCGAACATGTGACGTCTAGTGTATGAGTTTAGTGTGATGACCAACCATATCACCAAACAATTTAGTAAAATAGCGTAAAGAAATTGTATTTAAGGCTTAATAATCGGGTCAAATGGGTCGGGTCGGGTCGACCCGATTAAGTCTGGGTCGGGTCTGGGTCTGAATTTTTGACCCATATAATAAACGGGTCGGGTCGACCCGACCCGATTATTATATGGGTCGAGCAGTAATTGGGTCGGGTCGACCCGACCCAACCCAATTGCCACCCCTACTTACCGCTTTGATGTCTTAGCTCAGCTGGCCAACATCCTGGCCAGAATCACCTTTATGAGCTCTTGAGACTGTCCAAGTCAACAAGGGAAGCTCTTAGAGAAGCTTTAGCCGATGTTGAGGCCTTCACGGCCTAAATTCCGGCTAAACCAGAGAAGGAAGATGAAGTAAATTGTCTCCACGCCTCTCAATATGTCCCCTGTATAATCTTCACCCAGACGACGTGCAGGTCAAGGGGAAACATGATAGGCTCCTGTACTTCATATGGTAAATTGGATCATCTGAGGTGAGCCGCATTCAGATAGATTCAGGATCCGCGTTGAGCATCATGCCCCGCCGAGTCATGCAGCACTTGGGAATCCCTACTCATCGATTGAACGCCACCCAGACTAGCATCTATGGCATCAGCGCCAATGATACGCGTCTGATGGTAAAGATTAAACTCAAATGTCAGATCGGGGACCTGAGATCTGAGGTGACGTGCTATGTTATTGACGCTGACACTTCATATAACCTGCTGCTGGGACGACCATGGATTCATTGCAACTCCATCGTCCCCTCTACTCTCCATCAAGTCATGAAGTATGTTAATGGAGGTGGAAAAGTCCAAACGTTGATCGCCGAGAAGCATCCATTCAAAGGGTAGAGAACTACTTCACAGACTCTTTTCTTTATCAGGATTCTCTAAAAGTGGATGAAACCCCCAGCCAGAAGAACCAGACTCTTATAATGAAGCTGATGTTGAGCTAGAGGCAGAAGAAGAATATCTTTGGGAGCTGAATTCTTTTGTAACGAGCATTAATAAGCTTGATGTCATTAACACCACCAATGGTGCAGGCGAGTGGTAAATTAATGAAGAGTTAGATTTGACTTATTTTTTTGTGTTTGCTTCTGACTCTGTACCATTAGACACTAGTACTGATGTAGATGATGACCCCTGGTCTGCAATAGACGCCCTGACATCATTGCATGCACTGGTGAGAACATCTCTGACACCATATCAAAGCGTCAGTGATGTGCAGGGATTTTTCTTTGAGGCCCTAGCAAAACACAAAGATCAAAAATTGATACTTTTTGAAGAGTCGAGTCCAAACCAATGATTCGTGAAGATTTGGAAAGCGAGATCGAACCCTCTTAATTCTCTCATTACGAGCCAAATATACTCAAAATGATGGAGAACATAGGGTATGACCTAACAAGTGATCCTGGCTTGAACTTTGGCAAAGAAAGGTGAACACTACTTTAGCCTTTTGTTCCTAGAGGAAAAACACCTGACTATTATCACCGTACTTGGAGGGGGTTGGGCTATGTGTCAACTCTAATCCCGTCAGCCTCTGAGTTTCAAGAGTCATTATATCATGGTCACTCGTCAGGCACGTTATCGTGGGAGTTTGATGTCAGTATTGGCGACATCTTCAAAGACCTTTCGGTGAACATAGTTTCAACAAGCCGTCCGAAAGATGGAGATGAGAAAATGATCCAGTCAGATACAGGTTCCTTTATCGAACACCTGAATACTCTCTGGGATATCCACTTTGACCAGCGTGAACCACTCACATAGGATAAGGTAACCCAAATTAATCTAGGAGATGAGGCTAATCTTAAGCCCATCTTCATAAGCGAGAGCCTGCTACCATCCGAGAAAGAAGACCTAACACGTCTCATGCGAGTGTATATAGATGTCTTTGCTTGGATCTACGAGGATATGCCTGGGCTTGATCCTTAGGTGGCTATGTACCACCTAAACATTAATCCAGATGCGAAGCCCGTCAAGCAACAACAACGATTGTTCCACCCAGAGATAATGAAAGCGATTCAATCGGAGGACAAGAAACTCATAAACTCCGGTTTCATCAGGGAAGAACAACACCCTGATTGGGTTGCTAATATCATTCCCGTCACCAAGAAGAATGGGAAGATCAGGGTTTGCATTGATTTCTGTGATCTAAATGAAGCTTATCCTAAAGATGAGTTTTCTTTTCCAATCACGGATGTCATGATCAACAACAGGTATGGGTTTGAACGAATATCTTTCATAGATGGATTCTCTAGATACAATCAAATTAAGATGTACCATGACGATGAGAATCATACATCCTCATAACACCACTAGGGGTGTATTGCTATACTATGATACCCTTCAGATTGAAGAATGCGGGGGTAACATATCAGAGAGTTATGAATACAATCTTCTATGACCATATATGCAAAATAGTAGAATCATATGTAAATGATATTGTAGTGAAAAGTCGTGCCAAAGGTGATCACATAGCAGATCTGAAGACAGTATTCGTTATCATGTGAGAACATCAATTAAAGATAAACCCCGCCAAATCTTTATTGGGGTAGCCAGTGGCAAGTTCTTTGGATTTGTAGTGACATCTAAAGGAATCCACCTCAATTCAGAGAAAGTACGTGCCATCTAGGAGATGCAACATCTAAGGAAGCTTAGAGAACTTAGAGGATTACAAGGGCGACTAGCCATCTGGTGGTTTATCTCAAATCTTTCAGGACGATGCCAACTCTTCTCCAAATTGATGAAGAAGGGAGTCTCATTCATTTGGGATAATGCTTGCCAAGAAGCGTTCGAGGAGATCAAACGGTACCTCATGCGTCTACCTGTCCTCGCAGCTTCGGGTCAGAAAAATCTTTTCTGATATACGTTCGAGTTATGGATCATTCTTTGGGAGCTTTACTATCCTAGAAAAATGATCAGGGGCGAGCAAGCAATCTATTACCTTAGTAGAACCATGATCGGAGCTGAACATCGATACAACCCGATCGAAAAAAATGCCTCGCACTGGTGTTCGCTATTCAGAAGATGCGACACTACTTGGTGGGCCAAATCATACACGTCATATCAAAAGTCAACCTTTTAAGATTGCTTATGACGAAACCATCGTCGCTAAATGGTCGATTGGCGAAATGGATCATATTGCTCTCCAAATACGGATGCAATTTCTGCCACAAAAGGCTGTGAAGGGACAGACAGTGGCTTTCTTGGCTGAGCATTCAGATCCAAGAATGACCAAACTTTATGAAGATCTCTCAAATGAGATTGCTGAAGTTTGCATAACCTAGACGTCCTTTGAAGAACAGGTGTGGCAACTCTTCTTCGACGGCACATCAAGAATGGGTCCTCGAGGAAATATTATAGTAAGAGTGGGGGTAGTACTTGTCTCCCCACTGTTTGTAGGAAGAAATTTAAGGGCGTATAAATTCTTTATTTGACTGTAACTAAAGTTACAATAACAATCAAAAAACTTCGATTACAAGAGAGAGAAGATGTTCAAGCTTAAATCTTTTCTTTGTTTAATGCTGAATTCTTTTTGTGACGATAGAAAGTGAATCTTATTTTTCATTGACTGAGTGAGCGTCACACTCTTCTGAGAATCTTCTCTTCAGACTATGGACAGAGTAGCACAGCTCCTCTCCAATAAAATCTCAAAGAGATTTGAGGCAAAAACAAACTTGTACTCAGCAAGTTGTTAGAAGAGTTTAACTCTTAAGTATTTCTCACCTAGAAGCTCGATTAAAATTTTCTAAATCGATAAAAACTTTCGACCCCTCTTCAGTAGCGAACTGAGCTATTTTAGGGGTTTCAGGGGTAGAACCGTCCCCTAAAAATCCTCCATAATAGGGGTTAATTCCCTCATTACATAGACAGTAATTGACCCAGTAATGAGGTCAGTTATAACAGAGACCCAGGTTTCCTCTGTAGTTGAAACGCGGGCTTCGAGCCTCGCGTTTAGCCGTTGAGGTAACGCTTGAGTGAGCTTCGCATTTGGTTGAAATGTGAGCTTCAAGTTCTGCTTCAAGCTTCATGTGAGGCGCGAGTTTCGGGCTTTTCGTCTTGGTAGCAACATAAAGATGCAGGTTTCAACCTTCGTCTGGAGTTTGGACTCTGATTTCTGATGACTTATTCTCAGTGATTTTTGGACAGTCTACACCCACAGAACTATGTAATCCCTCGTGCATTCTCATTAACCGAGTCGTGTTCTAACAATGTAACAGAATACAACACTCTCTTGATCGGGATGCAAATCACCGATGAGATTGATATTAAAAATCTCAAAGCGTACGATGATTCAAAGATCATCGTCAATCAGGTTCGCAGAGAGTACGAAGTCGAACATGAAGATTTAGTGCCCTATCGCAACGGAACCATCTACATGGCAGAGAGGTTCAAAAACTTCTACATTGACCATATACCTCGCCATATAAATGCGCATGCAGATGCACTGGCGTCCCTTGCTACTTCCTTGGCTCTTCTAATCGGAACGACAGAGAAAGTACTCACCTACAGTCATGACTTGTACTACCCAAAATTCGTCCTTGAAGACAACCAAATGCCAACAGGAGACCTTCAAGTCAAAGAAGCTCTAGAGATTTCAGCAGGTCCAGAGCTCAGGGATTGGCGATTTTCATATATCGACTACACTTTATACGACATACTGCCCGATGACCCTAAAGAGGTAGCCGCTATTAGAAGAAAGGCATTTGGATTTTACTATAATGCAATCACATGAATAGTGTATCGCCGAACGCATGATGGAATCCTCCTCCGCTGCCTAACACATAAAGAGGCACATGAGGTACTCAAAGAGCCTCATGATGGTATGTGCGGAGCTCACCAAGGAGATCGAATTCGAAGACTTGAATATTATCGGCCGAAGATAATCCCTTACGCCATCGCTTATGCTAAGCGATGCCACGCTTGTCTGATCCATGGTGACTTCATTCATCGGGCACCAGGACATCTTCATCTTACGACTTCTTCCTGGCCATTTGAGGTGTGTAGAATGAATGTGGTTTGGTCCATCATCTCACCTTCATCCAAAAGATATCGGTTTATCTTAGGCATAACCGATTACTTCTCCAAATGGGCGGAGGCTATCCCGCTGAAGTAGGTGAAGACAGCTGATGTGATCAAGTTTATAAAACATCACATAATCCACCGCTTTGGCATGCTATGATGAATTATCCACGATAATGGGCCTCAATTCATCAGCCAAGCATTCCACAGGTTCTGCAACAAGTTCAGAATCCAAAGTGTGTCTTCAACGGCATACTACCTAGATGCTAACGGCCTTGCAGAAACTTTTAACAAAAATATTGAGAAGCTTCTCAAGAAGTTCGTCTCGAAAAGTCAATGCGACTGGGACGACAAATTAGGTGAATGCTTATGGGCTTACCGCACAACGGTAAGAACCCCGACAAAAGCCACGCCATTCTCCTTGGTATACGGGTGTGAGGCGTACTCCTACTGAAAAGGCGTTCTCCCACTAAAAATTCAGATCTCATCTCTGCGCGTTGCTCTGACAACGGAGATGACGGATGAGGAGAAGCATCGACTGCGACTCCAGGAGTTAGAAGCTTTGGACGACAAACGTCTACAAGCTCAACAACAAATTAAGCTTTATCAAGCTCAAATTTTCAGAGCCTTTAATAAGAAAGTTAAGGAGCAGAGTTTTGAGAAAGGCGATCTCCTCTTGGCTGGCAGAGGCCAATGGTGATGATGCACAAGATAAAAGAAAATTTTCAACCCAAATGGGAAGGGTCGTTTGTGGTAGAGTCAGCCTACTCAAATGGAGCATATTGCTTAACAAATCCAAAAGGCAATATACTTATAATGCTGATTAATGGTAGATTCATGAAAAAATACTACCCCTGATCATGTTAACATTAAACCTATCATTGGGTCAAGTATATATGACGTTTGCATCAAAAGCATTCCCCTACAACAAAATTTTTGATTGACGACTATGTTCTGCTCAACACGATCATAATAGTCCTTATATATATATATATATATATATAGAGAGAGAGAGAGAGAGAGAGAGAAGATGGAGGAATCAAGGGAGAGAACGCGGGGATCGTAAATGCGAGAGTCGCATTACGTGAACATCGAGAACGCGAAGATCGCCTTACGCGAAGGTCGAGCCTTGCGTCACAAGGCTAAAACGCGAATATCGCGTTTAGCAAGTCCGGGCACTTGAACACAGGGGTGAGTCCCGCATTCAGTAGCTAACGTGAGAGAGAGAAAATCAATGAGGAAAGCAAGAGATAGGGAGAGAATACGAGATAGAAAGAGAGAGATAGAGAGAGATGGAGAGACAGGGAGAGAGAGAGTGTGTGTGAGAGATTGAGAGAAAGATAAAAGGAAAGAGAACGAGAGAGAGAGAGCAGAACAGGGAACAGAGAGAGAAAGAAAGGAAGAAAGAAATAAAAGAAGAAAGAAAGAAACAAAGAAAGAGGAAAGAGAAGAGAAGGGAAGCGAAAGAAGAGGAGGGGATGGCCGACGGCTTGGCGACCGGAGGCGGCCAGCGGCCAGGGGCTGGCTATAGGTGGCAGCCCATGCCCAAGTCAATTAGGGTGCAATTCTAGTTAAAAAAGGTGGAAGCGGAGTTCACCGAAGTTGAGTTTCGAAAGGCGAGGAGGAGCTAGTATGAAAGAGTTCGCTAGAGTAGAGAGTTTGGTAAAGGTGATGGTGGATGTGGTAGTGTTGGCGGCAGTAGAGAGGGTGGAGAAGATGACGGTGAAAATTGGTTTCTTGGTGGAGAAGAAGAAGGTGGTGGTGGTGATGGTGAGATTTAGTGGAGAGAGTGAAGGAGGAGAAGGGGAGGTTGAGGTGGTTGGTGGAGGTGTTGCCGGCCTAGGTCACCGGCCAAGGAGGGGCATGGGTGCCTGTTATTGTTGACGTTGGTTATATGAGGTAGAAGAAAAGAACAGATGAAAGAGAGAGAATGGGAGTATAAATACACACACACACACGTGTGTATATATAAGGAAAGAGAGGGGGGGTTAATGAGACTCGCGTCTCATTTATTCAGACCCACATCTCAAGCCAAACAAGACCCGCGTCTGGTCAATTTGAGGCGGACGCGGAGATGAAGTCCGCATTGGTGGAAAACGCAGAGTTGCGTTGAAGAGGTGAGAGAAGGAGTGGAAACATTGTGATGTGATTTGATGGAAGTTGATTAGAAGGGAATTAAATGCAAGAGAGAGTAGGATAATCTCTGCGTCTCAAAAATCAGACCTGTGTCTGGTTGAGTTGAACTCAAACGCGGGATTGAGGTTCGCGTCTGGCTAGGAGCTGTATACTCGTCATAAATGAGGAGAGAGAAAAGTGGTTAGGATATTTATTGAGTTGCTGAGAAAATTTGAGGTGAGGAAAAAGAAAGGAAAAGAAAAAGAGGAGAAAATTATGAGTGGATAAGAAAATTTGGAAAATAGAAAATAAAAAGAAAAATATCAGGATAAAATTTTGGAATATGGGAAAACACAAAAACTTCAAAAAAGTCCGAAAATTGAAGTAACTCAGAATGAATCCCAAAAATTCTTAAAAATAAAAAATATTATATTAAGACATATGGTGAAATTAGATTTCAGAAATTCAATCTCATTTTCAAAATAAAAATTCTGAAATCTACCTGCAATACTGGTCGACACCAAATCCGATAGAATTTTGATAAATTCAGAAATATCTCCAAAAATGCATTTAGATAGAAAATGTGATTTGAAGAAATAAAATGAAAGTAGTTTCTAGAAATTCATCTCCTGTTATAAATTAAAAATCTTAGAATCGATCAGCGACACTGATCGACACCGGTTTTGAAGATTTGTAATTTAATTCAAGAAAGTTTTAGAAAATCATGAAAAATATAAAATATTGAAAAACGAAGTTTAAAACTGAAATCAGTCAAATCTGATTATCAAAAGTCAAATCGATCAGTATACTGGGATCGGGTTCCCGGTTCAGACTCCGGTTGATTCTGAAATCAGGAATCCGGATCCAAATACCAAATAATGATATAACTAATCATAAAACAAACAAAATACGAAGGAAAATCAAAAGAATACGATTTAAAAATTAGAATATGTATCTAAGTACGTATTCCAGGAACAAGGTGTTACAATATTCATAAAGGATGTTACTGGTAAGTAGCAGTGTATCGGATATGTTGATTCCGACTACGCAGGAGACCTCGACAAATGCTGGTCCGCAACGAGATATGTGTTTATATTGTCCCAAGCATCGGTCAGCTGGCTCTCTACTCTACAGTCTACTGTCGCGTTGTCTACTACGGCGGCCAAGTATATGGCCATGATAGAGGATATGAAGGAGGCAATTTGGCTTCAAGGGTTGCTTGACAACTTGAGAATTGATCAGCATCTTTTAAAGATCAATTGTGATAGCATGAGTGCTATTTATTTGGAAAAGAACCAAGTGCAAGCATGAAGTACATTGATGTCAGGTTTCACTTTGTTTGGGAGATTCTTGTTGAAGGTGACATCAAGTTACAGAAAATTCACATAAAGGAGAATCCCGCTGATATGCTTACCATGATTGTTTTGGGAGTAAAGATTGTGCATCACAAAGAATTACTCTATATCCTTCCAGTTGTGTGAGCTCAGTGGAGTTCGTTTGGATGAACTAAGTGGCTTGATCTAGTTGGGCATGGGTACGTAGGCAACCACAATGGTGTAGCCAATTGGAGTCGACATGGTGTTATGGTGTATTCGGCTCAGATTTGAGAAATTTTCACCGAGGTGGAGAATTGTGGAGAGAGAGGATAAAATCTTGTTGATAGAGTTTTTTAAACTCTGTTGAAGGTTAGCCAAAGATCGATGCAATCAATAATGCTGAATACGAGAGCGTGTCGGTCGTATCAAAGTTGGATTGCACTGAAGTAACTAAGACTAGTCGATTAGGGCATGACCTAGTCTACTAATGATTGGATATAGAGAGTTGGCAAATCTATTTCACTACAGACTAGTCAACTAATACATGTATTAGTCGACTAATAGAAGTTATTAGTCGACTAATACTGCTGCGCGGTCTGTTTCTAAATCTGAGTCTGAATTCGTTTCTGATCCGAACTTGATGTTTTTGATTCTCTTTTCTTCGTGATTTCTTTGGCTATATAAGGAGGTTAGTGTCCCTAATATTTATAACTTGTAATTGACTGATTCAATAAGAACTCTTTTCTTTTGCCCCGAGGATGTAGGCAAATTGCTGAACCTCATTAAATCTTGTGTTCTCTTTTTTTTTTTTAATTGTTCATGTGATTGATTAGCTATTCTCTAGTGGCCATCTTCTGTGTTGCGTGGATTCTCCAACACCTTGTTTCTTTATTTTATTTTCAGGTGAGAGCTTTTGGTTATCATTGGTTACATATTTTTTGTGTGATTTCTTTAATACACAAATAAACCTTGCAAAATATGGCACAATTAAAGGAGATTGACTCTCATAGACCATATTCATTGCCAAATGTCTCAAAACCTAATGTATGTAAATCTTAAAAACTAGAAAAAAAATCTCAAACGGCTAATTGATAGAAAGATGTGCTTGCATGACTTATTTTAAAATATAAAGAAACATCGAAATATAGATAACACAGTGACATATATACAATATAATAAAACCAAAGGATATAGATGTAAAAGTCTTATATATTTATATCCTAGCACACATTGTTATCATGTGATGTTTGTGCTCTTTTTATCATTTTTTTTAATATTTTCCTTTTACCCTTTTTCACATGTTTGTGTGCATGTGTTTTTTCTTTTCCCTCTTCTTTTCTTTCTTCGAGATATGGTATTGTAATCAATGGGTTTTTTTTTCTCCTTAAACCAGTCCCAAGTTGATTGAGACTAAAAGTGGGAGTATTAGGCAATAACTGTTCAAAATAATAATTTTATAAGGTGTGAGCTCCCATCCAACATTTTAATTTTATATAAAGTTGTTGGGTTTGTCTCTCATAAATTCTTAATACTTTTATTATTTATGTTAGACATAAAACATGTCTTTTCTCTTCCGTTCTACTATTATAATTATTCTTTTTAGAGTAAACTCCATGCAACATTACTACTCTACAAAGAGAGCATGTAATTTCTTACGAAAAGATTTCACTAAAAGAGTCGACCGTAAAATTTTCAGTTCAAATAATCAAGTGGGCCTCTAAATCTAGAATTTTCAAAATGATCAATCTCATTATTATTTTAACCAGCATAAACATTCATATAAGAGAACCCCCCCCCCCCCCCCCCCCCCCAACCCCCCACACACGCGCACACACACAACAACAACAACCTAACCCAGAAGAAAAAAAAAAAAAAAAAAAAAACCCACCCCAATTGCATGTTGGCATCATCTACAACAAAAGACATAGACGTGTAAATATTCGTCGAAGCTTCGACAATCTTGCATCTAATTCCACCATAAATCCAACACAAAATATGCCCTTTGATTAACCTACATGTTAATTATTCCATTCCCCCACATGTCACAACTAGCAACATCTCCCTTTATTGTTGTTTATGAATCTAATTCCTCAAGTAGTAGCATTGGATTAACAAAGAAAATAAGGCCAAAATTGGGACATTCTCCTATCTACTCAGTGCAAAGACTAAGGCCAGTGCTACTATAAATACCATAGCATCAGAACTCAAACTCTCTGAGCTTTGTGTTTGGAGAGAGGAGAGGGAGAAACAAAGAGGAGAAATGGCATCCATGAAGGCAGAGAGACCTGTGGGCTCCCAAAGTCTGTTCGGGCAGCCCAAGAAAGAGCCCATCAAGACCAGCGAAGGTGGCTCGAAGACGCCGGCCCCAAAGCCGGCCCAAAAGAAGGCCGAACAGAAGCCCAGGGAGCCCAAGAAGAAGGTAAGATAAGATAATCTGTGATTAGGCTAATTTTGGTAGGTAATGGAGTTATGCAAGCAAAGTCTTTTTAATAGGTTTGGTCTTTTATTGACTAAATTCAAATGTGTATATGATTCATGCAGGCTAAAGGTGGGAAACCAGCAGCAAAGAAGTGAAGATTAGATCATCATCTGGAAGAAAAAAAGGGTGCTCTTACATGGAGCTGACTTATGTCTAAGATTTGCATTTGTTTTCCTGTTTTTATTTTTTTTTTCTTTTTTGCTTTTTTTTTTGGGGGGGTTATGTAGCTGGTTTCTACTCATGTAATGCAGTAATGGTGTCTGGTCTTGGACCCTATTGAAATAAAAAGTATATTATTATTATTATTATGAAATTCTTCTTTAACAAAAATAATATTCTATGATTTAGTCTGCAGCTTCACTGTATTTTATGCTCACCCTTGAAGGAGAACATTTGACAATTAGTTGATTATTATTTTAAAACAAGATTTAATCGCTGATGAGATTTCCCAATTATTAGATTCTAAATAACTTTTGAATGAAGATTTTCCATTTATTGTAGGAAAAGAAAGAGTGAAGCAATGTTTGAGCAAGGAGTTAAAAATATATTGGAAAAAGGTGAGAAAAAAGTAAACAAGATAAATTCGGTGTCTAAACGCGCCGCCCGCGCCCGCAATGTGACGTGCTTGGTCCTGTCATGTACTGTACGGAGGCTTAGTAATTCTTGTCTTCGGGAGGGAAGCCTGTGTATCATTGTTTTCACACGGCTTCTTGGGGCGTGGGGGAATGGAGCTCTCTTGCTGCTGCTGCTGCGCGCCTGTGAGTTCTTTTTTTCCATGTATTAGGTTGACTAGGTCATTCACTTCATCCACCAGTAGTTAGTAACAACTAGTTTATCTCCAGCTTTCTTTTGACATTTTGACTCGGATAGATCCCACGGCAAATGAAGGGTGATTATATTCGTTTAGTTTTGCATGACGAGTGTTGAAAGAATGCCGAGCTTCTTTGTTCTTCGATTCATGGCCTGAAGTCTGGAGAACAGCGGTTTGCTCTATTGTTACAAAAGGAGCATCGGTCACTGCACTTCTGGAACGAGAGGAAGCCTTGGGAGCGTAACTAACAGCACAGTGGTGGAGTTGTTGAGTCGAGCAATGACATCAGGTTGTTGCGATTGGCTTTAGGTGGGGGGGCAGGGAAGTTCAGGTCCGTGGCTGGAGAATGTTTGGTAAAGATCCATGTAGTACATGCAACCTTATACACCTAGCAGCCATGTAAACACTGGTCTTTGCGACTCCAGCAAATTTAATATTTTGCCATGAACACAGCTGGCTTAACTACTACAACAAGATGCATGAAAAAAACAACGCAGCCACCTGAAAGAGCTAATATAGATTTTGACCAACAGAAATTCCTCATTGAGATAGAGATCGAAAGGAAATAAAGTAGCTGACAACAAAAAGGAGCAGGGTTATTTTCACTTCTCAGTCAGGCACAAGCACCACTTGAAAATTGCTAGAAGTGCAAGCTACAAACAATTGCCATCCCTAGACAAAACCTAACCACCCACACAATTCCTTACCAACTCATTTCTCAAAGAAAATAGGGGGAAAAAAAGAGAGGAAGGAAATTACAGGGACACGCTTGCAAACTACTGCTAAGATACAAATTATGCGGTCTTTGGCTTGATTCTCTTCAGCCTTGAATAAAGGAAAACGCCAGCCAGTGCCACACCAGTCCCTGCAAATACAAGAACATAATTATATGACCTTGAGTATATGCAGTCATTGATGAAGTCGGAAAACAAAGAAAGAGTTATTTTGTACCAAGGGAGTTGATGGGGGAAACAGGAGTCCTGAAGAAGAGAACTGAGGTCACAATGACTACCACCCTCTTCACGCAGTTGCCAACAGAGTGGGTGACAGGCGAAACTCTAGCCAGAATCATATATGAAACCTACCACAGTTTTCCAAGGACAGACATAGAACTATGTCACAAAGGCAATAATTTAAATAATAAGAAAAACAGGAGACAGCATGCCAGTTGTATACACGTGTAAAAGAAAATTTGAATAGGGTTGAAACCTCTGCTCCTCGGTAATGGAAAAATCTTTTCAGGTGTTACACTTTCCTATACATAATAAAAATACATAATTTTTTATGTTTAAAGGGGGGAAATGGCTTTTTAGCTAAGCTTGGTATTGGATGACATTGGTAAAAATAACAAGGTACATGTACAAGCAATGACATTGTCAAAATAAAGAGGAAAATTGGTGCATATGTTTATGTTAAACTTGAAGGAAAGCAATTCAGATTGAGTTTACAATCATGGATATTACTACATTGAACAAAGCTTAATGAGGTACAATGCAGAAAATTATTTAATATCCTGATTCCACTAAATACATCTTGAAATATGGATGGAAAATAATATTACTTATCATGTAAAATAATAGATAAAAGGCTATCTAATTTTCATATTACAGCTCAATATTCAACACTTCACCTGTTTGCACCATTAGGGAGAATAGGGTTGTTTTTCATGATACACAAAGTCCAACTAATATAGCAGCAACTGATGCCCTATAATGCAACACACTACTTGTAAAGAAAGGTTGCAGACTTCTCTGGGTTGAATCTTTCAATCAAGGGCCTGGAAGGACAAATATAACTAACAATCGTGTTCCAGCTCAGCCCTATAATATTGATCCGACCAACCCCAAAAATGTGGTATAAAGGCTCTGTCAGTCCATACTTCCACTCACACTCTCTTACTGAATCTCCCCATATTAAAAATTAATGTGTCCAAAGATGAATTAGTCAAAACATGAATGACATTTAAAAAGTTGAGCATTTAGCATCGACTAAGAGCATGGCCAGGCACCGACAAACAGATACATCACCAACCTAGAAAGATGCATGAGACCTTTGATGTTCTTAACAGCAACAAATTTAACAGCAAAGCATATATGATAGAAGGAGAGGAAGTGAAGAAATTAGCGGGAAAAAGGAAAGGTAAAAACCAAAGCGTAAACTACAGAAAGGTCAAAACATACTTGATGTTTTTGTAGAATATTCAGTTTCCTATATTAATCATCACCAAATGATCACACCCAGCACCTAGAATCTATATGCCCTTTGACCACCACTTATCAGATACTTTTTAATCATTGCTCAAGACAATTAAAAGAACAAATAACATAAAAGAAACTTAAAACAAATAAAATTCACGATGATATAAAGCATAATTTTCCCAAAAAAAAAAAAAAATTCAATCATATCTTACCTGTTGATAGGCATGAAAACATAGCCCAGCAAGGAGCGATCTTGTATATATTTGTTGAAGATTCAGACCCTGAATCATTCAAGCAAAAGGACAAGTTAGCAGTGTAAATATTACAGACACGCATGTGCACATGTCTGTTAACATGCATATACGTGAATATGCAATGTGCTTCTAACATCATACTCACAGCAGACTGCACAAATGCAGGAGTGAACTTTGTGCCTTCCACAAACAGAGTCACAGGAGTTAACAGAAGAATGACATAATTGTTATAATCGAGAAGAGATTTACGTTGTCCAGCGATTCCTGTTTCAGAATAGATTGCAGGTCAAGAATCAAAACATTCCAGGGACACTGAATGCTAGGCAATTCAGCAAAATTCATAGCTTTCATCTGCATTAATGTCATAATAGCTAATAGATTCTGTTCTAAAAGCTTAAAATCAATGATCAATTCAATCGAAGGGGTACTATTTCCGAACACT
Organism: Agave tequilana; assembly: GCA_038442645.1. NCBI lineage: Eukaryota > Viridiplantae > Streptophyta > Magnoliopsida > Asparagales > Asparagaceae > Agave > Agave tequilana. The sequence continues at coordinate 63,225 of JAVJIF010033492.1, forward strand.
ATTACTTCAGAAAAGAATACCTCTTTCTTAACCATGACTTTTTTGCTGAGTACATTACGTGATTGGAAGGTAACATTGGAAGCCATTGCACTCCAAAATCCAGCCCTGTTTGAAGGGAAGAGTCAACATAATAAATTCCGAAGTCAGTATGACTGATACTAGAGTTTAAAGTTTAATTTTAAAAAGAGATTTTTCAACAGTATGCTGAGGAACTACATGACTGTTTCCAGCGAATATGTGCTCACATTGATCTTATCTTACTTTAGTTAAAGCTTAATTCTGTAACAAATCACTTACCAGTTAAAAGAAGCTTCAGTCATGGATGCCAAAGCCACACCACCAACAATTGGCATGAGAGAAAGCACCACCCAAGGAGTAGGCATCTGCACATTTAATAAATAGAAAACAGAGAACCAGAAATTTATTAACCTGCAACATTGCATTTAATATGAATAGTAGTGGTTTTGTTTCTCAAGCACAATTACCAGCATCAACAAGAAAATATAAATTTTAGTCATTATATAGGAACACGAGTGATATTAAATTGCTTAGTAAGCACATAATCGGCATCAGAAAGGAACAACCATTTTTGCTATGCCCTTCAGCACCTTTTTTTGGCTAGCTAGTCCATGCATGTGTTCCCTTCCCTCTGCCTATTGATATCTCTCCAGTTTGTCAGTCTTTCAGGTTCTTTTCAGAATGTGTCTAATTCTCTGATAACATTACCATGGCCAATAAAGCCTTTATGGTTAATCAATCCCTCTGCAGCTTGCAGCAGAACGAATAACATGATAGTCCTTTATATATACATTTGTGATATTGCTTAAGAGTTTACGGTTTACTTCTGATATTAAGTTGCTCGAGTAGTCGAGTTGTAATAATATGTCCAAGGCCATGGCCTCCATATGTCAATAGGATTGACAAGCAGCATAGGCTGCATATCATGCTGAATCTCACAATGAACGATTAAACTAGTGAAGTAGGGAAATGTCCATAAGGGCTGATCAATTGCACCATCTACAAGAATCTTTTGGATCTCAAGACCGTAGAGGAAGGAAATCCAAAATTTGTCTTTGTGCAGAAAAAATGAAATTGTTCTCTATAGGAACTATCTATTTGATTTAATAAAATAAAATTTGGAGGAGAAATTTACCTCTCCAAGGAACAGGGCAGATAAAAGAACGGAGAAGAATGGCTCCATAGCTTTGATTGTGTGAGTGAATGAAACAGCAACTTTCCCGAGACTCATATTAGTGAAAAGGTTGCCCATTGTGTGGACAATGGCCAATGGTAAAATTGCCACAAGCTGCACAAATGATATTACAATTTCATAGAAGATTATATCTGTGTGTACATAAACATACCCCTCTTGTGATGTTATGTGCATAAACATTGACTTACCTGTGAAGAAGAAATCTTAGGTCTCTTGTAAAGGTTTGTAGTCCACATAAAAAGTATAAGGACTGTCCCAACAGCAAATTGAACAGTTGTCATGGTCATAGGGTAAGGAAAAACTTTCAGAACCTGTGAAAACAGGAGACAGTAAATAATTTGCTTCCAGAAAGGAAAGACAACTGGTATAACAACAATCCCATCAGATATGCTGAAGAATAGAGCATAGGGTCAGAAATTCAACAGTAAAAACTTCAACAGGACTCTCATCGGTAACTGTAGTTGAATCAACAATATCATCAAAGTGAAATTTCAGCTCTGTTTTATAATGACATTAAATTGAATACTGAAATACAAAGTTCAAGCCCGTCATTACTGCAGTCTTTCTCCTTTTCTAGGGAAGGCTTCTAGTGACACTACAAGAATTTCTTGCTTGACAACATGCCACAATCAAAAGAATAATGTAAAGTTATTAACCAAATAAAAGATGCAATTCACAATGATCCAGAGCAAAAAGTTGGAATGTTTCTCTTAATTAAATGTCAGGATAAAACTTTTCTACCATTTCAGATACTCATGTTGTAAACCCATTTAAGTAAGAGCATTGCACATAAAACTGATTGACTTAAATCTTTGACAAGGTGTTATATATTTGAACTCAACAGATGGCAAACAATCACTATATTAACATTTATGTTTAAGTTTTAACATTAAACAATTCATATGTGCAGGCTATTTCTCATGTCCTTGAGTTTCCAACACGAAGCATGTATCCATCAGTCTGATATTATTTCAAGCCATCATAAACACATGCAGCGTATTTACTACAAGATCGTGAACAGTATGTCAGGGAATTTTAGGCGAACTCATCTAAACTTTAGCTCCTTTGTTCATTATTTTGTTCTTTAAGGTTCTCTCCATATGCAATGACAAGCTCAAACCTGTGGTCGTGCTTATATATATTCACAAACATGCATATAAAACAAGTCCTTGTCTACAGTTTGGAGAATTCCCATGCCTGACACCAAATGGCCAAGATAGAAATACAACATAGGAATTCTGCAATCATCACAATTAATTTTTGTGTTCCAGAATATCCACAAACTCCCTATTAACCAATCCTGGCAGATCTAATAATTTATGATCCCAATCTTATGAACAGGACCGCAGAAGGTCTCTTTGATCTGGATCAGATGTCAGATCTGGCATCGTATCATACAATCCTACAGTTGGATCGAACTATCCAGTTTGAGGATCTTGTGCTCCAACCAAGTTAAGCAATTCAGATGAAACAGAGTGAAAATGTTCATCATGTTCAACCAACAAAACAAACCACTTTTCAGTTGAATAATATTTAAGTTTTTTATATCCAGAGAATTTCTCCAAGCCTATATTAGATATTTATTTTGGCTTCAGATTTCGGCGAAACTATAGTTAGTTTATAGAAATTTTAGGGAAAAAAGGAATCAAAGTTGAAAATCAATTCATTATCCACTTCAAAAAAAAATATGGATTCAGACATTTGCAGAGGCACATGTGGCTTATTCGTATTAAAATTTAGATGAAACATGAAATTCCAAGAATCTTCTTTATATTGATTCTCTATCCTCTTCCTTTTTTTCTTAGAAAATGATGAAGGAGGTATTTATTCAAATGCCAAACAAATTAAAGTCAGAAACTCTTTCCAAATTCCAATGCAATATTCCATGATTCATGAATGAACCACTGCTCTTCCATGCATAAATGATTGATGGTGCATTTCCTATTTATATCACCTACAAAAATCATATTATGATGTGCCATACAGGTATATCTTAAATGTATGCACATAGTATATCTTAGTTGTACATTTGATATAACATTGGGAACAAGGCATGTGTATAATTGGCTTCAGGCGTGCTCTGGTTCATTTTTATCAGGTTTGGAAGAATATCAAAACCTGCCAGTTCAGGTCACGCAGGCCCCAACTTTCCAAAATTGTAATGTTCCACGTTGGGTTCGAGTAGACCTGATCTGACCTAACCTCTACGACTGCTCATGATATGATCCCAATTATGACAACATTGTTTGCAACATACATGACCCAAAGCCCTCCAGAGATAGTCATGGATGTCTTCTAATATCTCCTAAATAACAGATCAAATAACTAGGTACTCGAGCAAATGAAACATTTTATCCTTGCAGTAATGTGGACAGTAAATTTCATCAAATTGCCCTAAACCTCTCCACCAACCTAGAGATATGAAATAACCACCACAAGGCAGCCATACATCCATGAAAAGCAAAAAGAAGGGGCATTTCATATAAAAGTTAGGTTTGTTGAGAGAAGCGAAAACCAAATCTACCGATATTAGTTTTTCATAGAATATGATTGCCTGTGTAATTAATTTTTTAAAAAAGCCTAAAAGTTAAAAACCTAGAAGAAAAATATCCTCAGCAACATTACACTTCACCTGTACAACCTTGATCATATCAATTTTAGATCCAACGCAAATAGCGCCTTGACTTGTTTAATTAAATCAAAAGACTCCACCTATTTGATCACTGATCACTTGTCATCATGGAAAATATCAGGAAATGCTTGCTCTATGAGATTTTGATGCAACATGCTCACGGAGACCCAGTCACCTCACAGTATTGCCATAATTGCTATCACCAGAGACGAGGAGAAGAAGGCAGTACAGGATCTATGACAGGAGTAGTCCCTTAAACACAAATAGAAATGATGGAAAAGTAGTTTTATTTCTAAATCATTTTGTCATTGAAAAGTCAAAATGGTGAACCTTTTGATCAATATCCTGATCTTAATAGTTCAGCTATTGAAGGTTAGATGATTTTCACCCATTTAAACAAAACCTAAATGAAGCGCCCTCATTATGAGATCTAGAAAAAGCTCTAGATATCACAATAAACAATGTTCATAATGTATCACTTCATTACATAAAAATTATGCATAAAGAAATTCGGATCGAAATAAATAATAATAACATGTCACATTAAAATCTTCAACAAGAAATAACTTTCGGGTTAAAAGAAATAAGGTTATTCTTATATATCCTCCCAAATCTTTTGTATTTCTGAAATTACCCCCCAAATCTTCATATTTCTAAAATTACCCCCCTAATTCTTTAATTTGATTAAAGTTACCCCCACTGTCAGTTAAAAAGCATCATAAAGGAATATTCCATTAATTTTTGTGAAATTCCTTTAATACCCCACCTTCAGTTAATACCATTCTAATTAATTGATTACCATAAACTTAATTGATTTGGGGTGAGGGGAATGACCTCCGGTGATTTAAATTGATTAAACCTAAACTGTTAGAGAGAGAGGGGGGGGGGGAGACGATGATGCAGGTGTTAGATCTAATTTTATTTCATACAAGATCTCATACATGCATAGCCTCTTTATTATGATCCGTTTTAGGCATATCTAATTCCATCGGATGCTGTAGGTTGCACGATCTCGAGGACGCCGGAGTTGAGGGAGATGATTCTTCTCTCTAGCCACCAAGTTCTCTTTTTATCCTTAGAGGAGATGAGAGACCTCCAAGAGAGAGATTGTCATTGTGGTGGAGATGGAGCCCTACCCATGATATATATAGCATCAAGGAACCCTAATTCAACTCATCATAGATCTAAGCCCTTGATTTATAACACGAGTCCAACACGTGTAGATGAGTCCCACATTTTAATTTAAATACACTCATGACTAAGTGTAATTGAAAACGTGTCTAGACCCAAACCATTTAGGCTTGATCAATTCTTTATTGGGTCAAACAACATAGGTTAAGTGGGCGGGTGTAAATATCCAATTGACTTGATTAGGCCCAAATTAAATTGAACTTTAAAAGCATAATAAGTCTAACAATCGCCCATTTGGGCCAAACAAATCGTACTGAATAGATATTATACATAACTTTATGATGTCAAAACTTTAACCGCCAACAAACCACGTTTCAGAACAATCTGGTCCATTAAGTATCCTGCCACCGAACATGGCAGTCGTTACCTTCTGTATAATCGAGGTAGGACCTTCCACATCACAAGTTTCAGAACCCTTAACGACATAGATCAAATGTGGACGTGTGGAATGAAAATGTCCTCTGATCAAATAAGGTACAATTCCAACTGGTTTCCACTTTATGACTTAACTGCTAATTCAACAAACTCAAATGCATAAAGTAAACTTTAGAAAAAGCAGTTATAACTTTATTTATCAGAATCAACAAATATCCATAAAGTGCACTTAGAAATAATGTCTGTTACATAAAATTATCCACTCCCACGAAACCAGGATATCATAATGACTAGTCATCCCTTTATGAGCAATATGCTCTAAGAAGACTTTAGGTGGAAGTCCTTTAATGAGTGAATTTGTAATGTTAAGAATAGTGCTATCAATATCAACAGACAAAATATGATTCCGACCCTTTATCATTGATGACAAGAAACTTGATGTCGATATGTTATAGAGCTCTATAGCTCTTATTATCACAGTGTAGCTGTAATGACCTCTCGACTAAATCCACTATCTTCCTACAATAAGAAAAATGTAACATGAAGTAGACTTCCTATTGTCAATACATCCAGCATAAACTGAATCTGTGTATCTGATTAGCTGAAACTGATCAAATTTCATGTAGTTTTCTGTAAATATCGCATTACCTTCTTGGTAGTCTTCCAGTGATCAATCTCAGGATTGATCAAGTATCTGCCAAGTTTCTCAATGATATATGCTACGTCTGGATGAGTACAAACTTGAGCATACATCAGACTTCCAACCGCCGATGCATATGGAATGCCTTTCATTTACTCTTTCTGTAAGTCGTTCTTGAGACATTATAGTAAATTCAACTTATCTCTCCTAGAGCAATTCTTCATGCTATATCTATCTAGCACCTTATCGATATAGACCTTTTGTGATAAACCTAATATTCCACGTGTCCTGTCACGTTGAATCTGGATGTCTATCACAAAAGAAGTGTCTCCAAGATCTTTAATCTCAAAATTCTTTGAAAGAAAACTCTTGGTCTCGAGTAAAAGAACCATATCGTTACTTGCTAGTAGAATGTCATTCACATATAGCACAAGAAATACAAGTCTACTCTCTTTAAATTTATGTTAAATGCATTGATCATCTACAATCTCCTTAAAACCAAAATCGAATATTACATGATCAAATTTTAAATACCATTGATGGGATGCTTGATTTAGACCATAAATGAATTTCTTAATTTGCAAACCAAATATTATGAAACTTTCACTTTAAAAAAACTTTCTAGTTGCACCATACAGATTTCTTTCTCAATGCTACCATTAAGAAAGGCAATCTTAACATCCATTTGGTATAACTCCATGTCAAAGTGAGCAACCAGTGCCATAATAATCGTAAAAGAATCCTTCATGAAAACCGGGAAGAAAGTCTCCTTATAGTCAATGCCCTCTCTTTGAGTGAATTCCTTTGTGACAGGATGTGCCTTATACCTTTCGACATTACCTTTCGAATCCCGCTTGGTTTTGAATACTCATTTACAACCAATCGATTTCTTTCCTTTAGGCAACTCTACTAAATCTCAAACGTCATTGTCCTTCATGGATTTTAACTCACCTTTCATGGCATTTGACCACTTAGTGGAGTGAATATTGAGTTTGGCCTCATTCAAGGATGTAGGGTCATCCTCTAACCTTATGTCAAACTCATGCTCTTGGAGATAAATTGTATAGTCATTTGCAATGAGTCAATGACTGATCTCCTCTCCCTAGTTGATCTCCTAGGCATTTGTGGTTAAGAATTTTCAGGTTCTACCTCATCAACATGATCTACTTCAGGATGAACTGTATATATACCTTGTAAGAATGCAACTGTATTTTCATCTTGAAGTAGAACAACTACTTTATCATTTGGAATAATCGTCAAGAGTATAATAATATGTTCTTCCTTAAATATGGAATCCTTATGTAGTTAACTCCCACTGTTCTAAATATCCTCAAAAAATTTAGCAATCCACCTTTATGTTCTTAGTGGAGGGACAATAAAACTTAAAGCCTTTATACCTCTCAGAATACCCTACGAATAAACAGCTAGTTGTCCTTGAGTCCAACTTCTTCTCATATAGTATATATGGCCGAGCTTCCGCTGGACAATAGCAAACATGTAGATGCCTAATACTGAGAGATTTCCCAGTCCATAACTCATATGGGGTTTTAGTTACTGTTTTGCTAGGTATTCTATTAAGGAGGTGACAACGATTTTTAAGGCTTCACTAAATAATGACTCTGGTAGAGTTAGTGTGAGCTATCATACTCCTAACCATGTCCTTTAGTGTGTGATTTATCTCTCAGCAATACCATTTTGACAAGGTATCCCTGACATGGTGTACTAAGCGACAATGCACTCTTTCAGAAATTGACAAATGATTCTGGACATCTACTTGATCTGTCGTATCTGTCATAATACTCACCACCACGATCAGATCTAACGGCTTTAATCTTTCTATTCAGTTAATTTTTGACTTCAGCTTTATAAATTTTAAACATGTCTAGTGATTGAGATTTCTCATGTAACAAGTATAGGTACCCATAACGAGAGTAATTGTCAATAAAAATGATGAAATATTTGTGTCCATTCCAAGAAGATGTAGGGAATGGACCACAATATCTATATACACCAAATCTAAGACATCCTTAACTTTGTTTAGTACCAAACTTTCTAATATTTCTTTAATTAATGTTCGCTTAGTGCCTAGGCTATTCACATATAGAGATTCAGTATATAAAGTATGAAGTTTCAATTTATATAGTCATCAATCAGAATTATAGTACCAACAACTTTAGATTTGGAAAGTAGACTAAGCATTTCATTATCAAGAGTAACAGTAAAACTAGATCTGTCTAACAAATGAAATAGAAATATGATTCCGCCTAAAAGGACGGTACATATAAAGTCTCATCCAAATCTAAAACAAAAAATCAGAATCTAATTTAAGCCCAAAACTCCAACAACTTTAATTGCAACTTTATTTCCATCACCCATGTATACGTATCGCTCAACTGGGCCGGACCTCCTTTGGGTTTGTGTAACCCCCTGCTCCCCGATGTACGTATCACAGTATCGGTACGCGATACGACGTACAAAAATTGATTTGACCTCCGTAGTAGTCCGACTGAGCCGATTTCAGTTTCTAAAATCATTTTCTAATATTTTAGATTTTTCAGGATTTTCTGGAATTTTTTCTGAATTATTCTGGAAAATCTCCGTAGTCGGTGTTGACCGATACCGATAATCGGCTCTACGATTTTTCTTTCACAAACGGAGTGGTATTTTTAGAATCCGCTTTCACCATATGTCTTAGAATCGTATCATCTACGTTCGAGTATTTTTGGAGATTTTTCTGATTTTATCAAAAATCTGGCCAAACCGGTGTCGCCCGTATCGGCGAGACACTCCGGGATGTTTAATTTGCAAACCGGATAGAATTTCTTCAAACTGTTTTCATATTACGTCTCAGCGTAATATTCTCTATTTTCTGTAATTTTCGGGCACTGTTCGGAGATGGTCGAATATTAGGCCAAGATAATAATAATTAAATATTATTTTTAAATTTTTTCTTTTTCTTTTCTTTCCCCTTTCTTCTCCCCCAAGCATCTCCACCGCCTTAACCCATCACGCCTCTTCTCTCTCCCCCTAATTTAAACATCTCTCTCTCCCTCTCTCATTCACACACTCTCTCTCTCCCATTTCTCTCTCTTCTCTCTCTAACACTCTGTCTAATCTCTCTCTCTCTACAACTCAACAAGGGGGCTGATCATGCTTGCGGCCCGGCTGCTCTCAGCCGGCGCCTCCCCTTCGGCCACCGCTTCCCTGGCCGGCGCCACCGCGCCGCCGGCCGGCCAGGGCACCCTCCTCCTCCCTTTCTTCTTCTCCTTCTTCCTCTTCTTCTCTTTTCTTTTTTTTTTCCTGTCAGTGACCTCCCCTCACTCACCCTCTCTCCTTCTACCTCTCTCTCTCTCCCTTTCTCTCTCTCCGGCCGGGGCTGGGACCACCGGCGGCGGCCGGGTTGCCGCCGGCCAGCGGAGCTGGCCGGCCGCGCAGCACAGCAGCAGCAGCAACGCTGCTGCTGCTGCTGGTTCCTTTGTTGGGTTTGGGTTAACCCCAAACCCAATAATTCTTGTTGGGTTTGGGTAAACCCCAAACCCAATAACCCTAATGGGTTAATCAAACCCGTAAACCCTATTAACCCAATACCCATTTAACTTATGTTAGTGGGTATGGGTTGTGGATCTAGATCCGACCCGTTAAGAGCCAACCCGCATCCAAAACCCATTAAAGGTAAGTTTACAGAAAACCCCTTGTCCAATCCAATATTTGCATTTAATATTTTTATTTACATATTTAACTCTATTTGTTATGATTTAGTATTCGGGCGATATCGGGAGCATCCGGACTCCGATTCGGGCGATTCTGGATCCGTTGCGATCGTGGGGAAGAGAGCTACCATCCTATGGCTATTTAGTGAGTGTTTTCCTTTTATAAATTATATTTTATCATGATTAATATCTTGGTTGGTTGCCTAATTAAGAATAAAACATGATTATCGGTAAACCATGATAATTATTGTAATCCCTGCAATTAAGGCATAATAAAACCTGATTTAGTATACGGACTGATTGGTTAGTTAGTGAGATGAGGAACACTAGTCACTAACTGAATAATTCCACTAGATCATTATGTTTCATACTGTGGTAAAACCTATATGTAACACTCGAGTATATGATATAGTTCTATCACACCGGACACGGTTATTTGCATACAACGCATTGTATACTTCGTCCATCTGTTGCATAAAGACTTGGTAGCCCGTCCATCTGTCACATAGAAACTTGGTAGACTAAACAGTAGTATGCATACACTCGGAACACCATGACTTACATATCCTGTTACACGGGACACTATTATCGCGTGTACATGTTGCACAGATACTATGACACCTCATTCTATTATTTCGTATTCATATGCCACCGACAGATAGATGCACCACTGCACGAAAGACCAACATTTATATTATTTTTCTCATCATTACATGCATGCTCGGTATTCAGTTATGCCGTGTTTACACATCACGGTTCCACTTGACACTAGTATTGCATGTTCATGAAGCACATATAGATTCACCAGTATACATGCATGGCTTGTGTTTATATTCCTGTCGATCACTGTACAGATTACATGTATTATTGTGCCATGTTATTCCCGTATTCCCGTTATATGCTTATTGCCCGTCACTGATATGGGTATTCCCATTACTGGACATGAGAGTTGCTGATATGCGATATGTGGAATCCCACATTGATTGTTCCCGTTTCCCGTTATGTTGTTCGCGTTATATTGTTCCCGTTTCCCGTTATATTGTTCTATGCTATCAACAGAGCTCAGGTCCAGTTATCATGTTACCCGTATCGTGTATTTGTTCTTGTGACATTGTATACTTGACCTATCAGATAATAATGAAAACTTGGGTATGGGGGAGACTTGACGGTTGATTAGATCATATCGGGTGGATGTTTTGATCCATTGTTCGTCCCACTGCAGGGGACGGGGTAGTGCTGGCTACCATCTGTTACTCATGTTACATGTTACAGCTCTAGCGGGCTGGCCCTGGTCTCAGCAGCCAGGGATCTGATAAGGCCGTTGTCCCGGGTATATACGGGATACACCAACCCGATAAGAACTCCTCGACCATGAGTTTCCAATTAACATAATAAAACAATATACACAATAGTGGACGTCGGGAACACTTGTTATTTGATCTCTCGTTTGGATAATGATACCCGTAGGCCATGTCCGGATGGGTTCGACTGGAGTGCGGGCTCCAGTATGAACTGCCAGTGGTATGGGACACAGGTAGAGAGTGATTAAAATACCAGGTGGTACTGATCGCTACTATTGTATAAATGACATGACTTTGACATGACCTGCCTGCTACATGTTTAGTTGTACTTGTTACTGTTCCTGATCATTTATCTGCTATCATGTGACATGTATACATTGCTACTGTTCCTGTTTCCTGTTACACTTTCTTTAGTGCCCTACTACTCATGCACATGTATACTTTGTTACATTACCTGGTATATGTTACACTGTATGTAGTGGCATACTATGCATGTTCTGCATTGCATATATTTTATTGTTGCAGACATATACTCATCTGCATGTTCACCTCTATCACGTCACCACTATCATGTTCATGTCATTACGTCACCACTAGACAACATTAGTTATTATATAAACTGGACACGACTTTAGATATGACCTGATGATAACCGGCTAGGTAGAGATGGTATTACAATAAAACATGTTTATATATATTTGTACTGTTTCGTATATGCGTATTATAAGGTATCACTATTATCACATCTTGTATTATATTATATATTAGTATCATGGTTGTAGTACTATTGTATATATTACTGCCTCCTTCATTTTACCATTCACTAGGTCGCTTTCTGACGACCCTGAGTTTGCATGCCCAGGTTGGAGATCCGAGTTACCGTAGCTTCAGAGAGTGCCTTGGAGTCACATGGGAGATTCCTCATCGGGACTATTCATAGGTATTTTAGTGATTTATTTCTGTTATCTTATTTGTCCCTCTTTTTCATATCTATTATGATCGCTAACCTTTTCTGCAGGTATTCTTGTACTTATTTCATGCTGGAACTCAGGTATATATGGAAATTATTTACTGTACTGAGGCTTAGCGTACGTACGTGGGGTTTTCCGCCTTGCGTATGTACGTCGCCATAACGTCTCCGTATCCTTGGGATCGGGGCGTTACATTGTGGTATCAGAGCCTAGTTTTCACACCTGGTGTGGTAACCACCTGGGTCAATCCTCGGGCTCTTACCAACAGTACAACCAGGTTCAGATTAACTGATCTATATCTGAATTTGGGGTTCCAGCAACGAGTACAAGAATACCATGACCTTAACAAATCATTCCTTGACTCGTTTGTATTCTTTCCTTCCGTCTCGTTGTCAAACAAAACATCCGATTTCCTTCTCATTTTCCTTGCATCGTCTTTCTTCCCATCCGTTAGGATTCGTTCACTACCTTACTTTTTCATCTCGAGATCCTTAGAGACATCAGAGTGCGCAACGGAAGTATCGTGGACCTGTAACATTTAGGCTTTGAGGTTGGAAATATTGTTCTCACACCTGAATGGAAATTGCGAGGACACAATTTTTTATAAGGTGGGGAGAAATGTAACCCCCTGCTCCCCAATGTACGTATCACAGTATCGGTACGCGATACGACGTACAAAAATTGATTTGACCTTCGTAGTAGTCCGATTGAGCCGATTTCAGTTTCTAAAATCATTTTCTAATATTTTAGATTTTTCAGGATTTTCTGGAATTTTTTCTGAATTATTCTGAAAAATCTCCGTAGTCGGTGTTGACCGATACGATAATCGGCTCTACGATTTTTCTTTCACAAACGGAGTGGTATTTTTAGAATCCGCTTTCACCATATGTCTTAGAATCGTATCATCTACGTTCGGGTATTTTTGGGAATTTTTCTAATTTTATCAAAAATCCGGCCAAACCGGTGTCGCCCGTATCGGCGAGACACTCCGGGATTTTTAATTTGCAAACCGGATAGAATTTCTTCAAACCGTTTTCATATTACGTCTCAGCGTAATATTCTCTATTTTCTGTAATTTTTGGGCACTGTTCGGAGATGGTCGAATATTAGGCCAAGATAATAATAATTAAATATTATTTTTAAATTTTTTCTTTTTCTTTTCTTTCCCTTTCTTCTCCCCCAAGCATCTCCACCGCCTTAACCCATCACCGCCTCTTCTCTCTCCCCCTAATTTAAACATCTCTCTCTCCCTCTCTCATTCACACACTCTCTCTCTCCCATTTCTCTCTCTTCTCTCTCTCTAACACTCTCTCTAATCTCTCTCTCTGCAACCCAACAAGGGGGGCTGATCATGCTTGCGGCCCGGCTGCTCTCAGCCGGCGCCTCCCCTTCGGCCACCGCTTCCCTGGCCGGCGCCACCGCGCCGCCGGCCGGCCAGGGCACCCTCCTCCTCCCTTTCTTCTTCTCCTTCTTCCTCTTCTTCTCTTTTCTTTTTTTTCCTGTCAGTGACCTCCCCTCACTCACCCTCTCTCCTTCTACCTCTCTCTCTCCCTTTCTCTCTCTCCGGCCGGGGCTGGGACCGCCGCCGGCGGCCGGGGCTGCCGCCGCCGCGCAGCACAGCAGCAGCAGCACGCTGCTGCTGGTTCCTTTGTTGGGTTTGGGTTAACCCCAAACCCAATAATTCTTGTTGGGTTTGGGTAAACCCCAAACCCAATAACCCTAATGGGTTAATCAAACTCGTAAACCCTATTAACCCAATACCCATTTAACTTATGTTAGTGGGTATGGGTTGTGGATCTAGATCCGACCCGTTAAGAGCCAACCCGCATCCAAAACCCATTAAAGGTAAGTTTACAGAAAACCCCTTGTCCAATCCAATATTTGCATTTAATATTTTTATTTACATATTTAACTCTATTTGTTATGATTTAGTATTCGGGCGATATCGGGAGCATCCGGACTCCGATTCGGGCGATTCTGGATCCGTTGCGATCGTGGGGAAGAGAGCTACCATCCTATGGCTATTTAGTGAGTGTTTTCCTTTTATAAATTATATTTTATCATGATTAATATCTTGGTTGGTTGCCTAATTAAGAATAAAACATGATTATCGGTAAATCATGATAATTATTGTAATCCCTGCAATTAAGGCATAATAAAACCTGATTTAGTATACGGACTGATTGGTTAGTGAGATGAGGAACACTAGTCACTAACTGAATAATTCCACTAGATCATTATGTTTCATACTGTGGTAAACCTATATATAACACTCGAGTAGATGATATAGTTCTATCACACCGGACACGGTTATTTGCATACAACGCATTGTATACTTCCGTCCATCTGTTGCATAAAGACTTGGTAGCCCGTCCATCTGTCACATAGAAACTTGGTAGACTAAACAGTAGTATGCATACACTCGGAACACCATGACTTACATATCCTGTTACACGGGACACTATTATCGCGTGTACATGTTGCACAGATACTATGACACCTCATTCTATTATTTCGTATTCATATGCCACCGACAGATAGATGCACCACTGCACGAAAGACCAACATTTATATTATTTTTCTCATCATTACATGCATGCTCGGTATTCAGTTATGCCGTGTTTACACATCACGGTTCCACTTGACACTAGTATTGCATGTTCATGAAGCACATATAGATTCACCAGTATACATGCATGGCTTGTGTTTATATTCCTGTCGATCACTGTACAGATTACATGTATTATTGTGCCATGTTATTCCCGTATTCCCGTTATATGCTTATTGCCCGTCACTGATATGGGTATTCCCGTTACTGGACATGAGAGTTGCTGCTATGCGATATGTGGAATCCCACATTGATTGTTCCCGTTTCCCGTTATGTTATTCCCGTTATATTGTTCCTGTTTCCCGTTATATTGTTCTATGCTATCAACAGAGCTCAGGTCCAGTTATCATGTTACCCGTATCGTGTATTTGTTCTTGTGACATTGTATACTTGACCTATCAGATAATAATGATAACTTGGGTATGGGGGAGACTTGACGGTTGATTAGATCATATCGGGTGGATGTTTGGATCCATTGTTCGTCCCACTGCAGGGGACGGGATAGTGCTGGCTAACATCTGTTACTCATGTTACATGTTACAGCTCTAGCGGGCTGGCCCTGGTCTCAGCAGCCAGGGATCTGATAAGGCCGTTGTCCCGGGTATGTACAGGATACACCCACCCGATAAGAACTCCTCGACCATGAGTTTCCAATTAACATAATAAAACAATATACACAATAGTGGACGTCGGGAACACTTGTTATTTGATCACTCTCTCGTTTGGATAATGGTACCCGTAGGCCATGTCCGGATGGGTTCGACTGGAGTGCGGGCTCCAGTATGAATTGCCAGTGGTATGGGACACTGGTAGAGAGTGATTAAAATACCAGGTGGTACTGATCGCTACTATTGTATAAATGACATGACTTTGACATGACCTGCCTGCTACATGTTTAGTTGTACTTGTTACTGTTCATGATCATTTATCTGCTATCATGTGACATGTATACATTGCTATTGTTCCTGTTTTCCTGTTACACTTTCTTTAGTGCCCTACTACTCATGCACATGTATACTTTGTTACATTACCTGGTATATGTTACACTGTATGTAGTGGCATACTATGCATGTTCTGCATTGCATATATTTTATTGTTGTAGACATATGCTCATCTGCATGTTCACCTCTATCACGTCACCACTATCATGTTCATGTTTATTACGTCGCCACTAGACAACATTAGTTATTATATAAACTGGACACGACTATAGATATGACCTGATGATAACCGGCTAGGTAGAGATGGTATTACAATAAAACATATTTATATATATTTGTACTGTTTCGTATATGCGTATTATAAGGTATCACTATTATCACATCTTGTATTATATTATATATTAGTATCATGGTTGTAGTACTATTGTATATATTACTGCCTCCTTCATTTTACCATTCACTAGGTCGCTTTCTGACGACCCTGGGTTTGCATGCCCAGGTTGGAGATCCGAGTTACCGTAACTTCAGAGAGTGCCTTGGAGTCACATGGGAGATTCCTCATCGGGACTATTCATAGGTATTTTAGTGATTTATTTCTGTTATCTTATTTGTCCCTCTTTTTCATATCTATTATGATCGCTAACCTCTTCTGCAGGTATTCTTGTACTTATTTCATGCTGGAACTCAGGTATATATGGAAATTATTTACTGTACTGAGGCTTAGGGTACGTACGTGGGGTTTTCCGCCTTGCGTATGTACGTCGCCATAACATCTCCGTATACTTGGGATCGGGGCGTTACAGTTTGAAAGTTTCGCATTGAAACATTTATGTGAATTATCTATCCACTATTTATGAAGTGGCACTAAAGCTAAATTAATCTCAGAACAAACATAAATATGAGATATACCCACTAAATAACTATTTCTGATACTTTATGCATTCCTACTTGAGGTGACTTCCTTTCCTGCAGAAGAAGCATGCAGTGACCTTAGGCTACTTTTCCTGCACTTTTGCCACTTAGGATCAGCTACTGTGGTGTTTATTTTCCTCCCTTTAGTTTCACTTTTCCTTTTCTTATTAGAAGTTTACCCTGGATGCTAAGTGAGCACTTTCAGTCTTTTCTTATTTCAATCTCTTTTCTTTTTGGACACAGTGATTAATGAGCTCAGTGAGACTCCACTTTCTCTTTGAGCATTCTAAATAATCTTGAAAAGGGTTAATACTTTATAAGAAAAGAGATTAGAATGAAGTGCACTAGAATCTCTTCAGAGAGTTCCAATTTTAGTGCCTTTAGTTTAGAAACAAGATTGGACATTTTCATAATGTACTCCCTTATGTTTTTTTTTTGTTGTAGCGCATATTTTTCAGCTTGCTAAAATGCATGTTGGTGTCAACTTTATCCGATTTAATAAACCGGTCGGCTACTTCAGCTGAAAAACTCTTAGCACTGAGTTTATCAGGCATTGAACCCCTAATATTTATAGGAATAGTGTACTTTATGACCATTAGACACATCTTGTAAGAGCTCTCCCACTTACCATAATTGACCTTTTCTTTATTGAACTTTTATTAGTGATAGTAGAGATCCATCAATCTTTAAGGTGTACTCTAGGTCCATGAATTCAAGAACGATCTTTTACGTGGTCTTACCACTTCTTAAAGTTTGTACCATTCAATTTAGACTACATAAGTGTACAATTTCTCATCAATTTAACATAAACATTGCATTTAACAAAATTCTACTGTAATAGTCATAAAAATGAATTTCAAAAAATGCAACCAGTTTAACCGATAAAGTTGCCAGCTAAACTTTCAGAACAAGTTGTGTCTCTATATGCCAACACTGTACTGGCCCAATATAGATACACTAAAGTCTAGATCCTATGTAAGGGAACATCCTTCCTTTGGGTCGACTGTTACTTTATAGGATTGCTCCCAAAATTTAAGTAATCTATATTGACCATATAATATATGTAATGACCCTGCCATAATGACAACCTCCCTTTGGGCCGATTGTCACACGCAGAGTTACAAAAATCTACGCATTTGGATTCTTGTTTCGCCATCGGACTAGTTGATGAGGTTAGTTGATGAGGTTAATGCAATATGGGCCTATAGTGTGACAACCTTCCTTTGGGCCGATTATCACACATCAAGATTCTCTCACTTGCATTACCCACATCAAGTATCCGAAGTCGTACATAATTCGGCTAAACAATAGTCTTCCTTTGGGCCGATTATTGTCCGCATGAACTATATACACAATTAAATAAGCTCTTTTATAAATTCTTTAATTTGAACATATATATATTTTTATCTGTGTTATCAACTGTAGTGTACATCAATATTCATCATGCTAAACAATATAAGCAATATAATATTAATGATAAAGCGAAAGCATGTAAGGATACATATAACCATGATAAACAAACACTTCAATGCCTTCTTTATGTCAACTAACTACTGTTTTGACATGTATAGTTCCTGTAATACTGTAGTGGTCGTCAAGAGCTTCGAAACGGCTATTTACATACCCAAAACAGAGGTCAGATGAGCCCGTAATGGCTAATTGAAGTTTCATTAGTAAAACAGATCTGCCGTGCTTATCGGGTCTGGATCAAACCCGACCCGCAATGGTTAAGTTATGAGTTTCCTTAATGGTTGGGTTTAATAAACTGAATAAAACCTGATTAACTTCATGTGAGATTAGTTGGGATTAGATTTTTTTTATTTGAATAGAATTCTACCACAAAAATTTCTTAATGGGGTAAAATTATCTCATCCCTATCTCAAAATTAATCTCAAATAAATTTAATTTGAAGTTGATTAGAATTAGACTTCTTTATTAAATTAAAGTCTTAATTCCAACTCTAATCAAACTTAATAACCCCAAAACAAAAGCCCAACACATTTTTTTTAACTGGACGCACGCAGCATGTAGGCATGTACACACCTACATGCAAACGCTTGCATGCATGCAGCCTGCATGCATGCTGGCAATGCTGAATTTTGTTTTTTTTTTAGATATTAACTTAAGGCTGCCATGCATGCAGGCAGCAATGCTGAATTTTGTTTTTTTTAAGATATTAACTTAAGGCTGCCATGCATGCAGGCTCGTCCAGCCACCAATTTTTTTTTAATTTCCAAAAATATTTTCAAAATAATAACACAGATTTAAAATTCCAAAAAAATATATACATGTTGAATTCAATAAATTCATCCCTTTTAATCTTTTAATTTACAATATGAGACACAAAATATTTATTGAATTAAAGGGAAGTATTTATTCATGATATTTATAGATCGAGATCGAAGAATTTTTGTAGATCCCGATGATCTGATAAAGAGGAGGCTCCGATACCAATTGTTAAATCTAATTTTATTCCATACAAGATCCCATACATGCATAGCCTCTTTATCATAATCAAAGCGAAGGAGGGTTTTAAGCATACCTAATTCCATCAGATGTTGTAGGTTGCACGATCTCGAGGACGCCGGAGTTGAGAGGATTCTTCTCTCCAGCCACCAAGTTCTCTTCTTTATTCTTAGAGGAGATGAGAGGCCTCCAATAGAGAGATTGTGATTGTGGTGGGGAGGGAACCCTACCAATGATATATATATATATATATATATATATATATATATATATATATATATATATATATGAGAAAAATGTATATCAGCCTGCAGCTGAGAGAACTCTGTCAGCCTGCGGTGACGTGGCTCAAGATTGAAGCGCCACTAACTTGCGGCCCGCTTATAGGAAGAAGTTAAATTACTAGATACCCCTTATGAAAAGCTACTATGTCGGTGAAAGACAGTGGATATGTATAGTTTATTATATTTTTATATTTTATATATTTTTTTCTTCATTTCTGACTGTTGTCTGTTCCTCCTATGAACTATTAAATTGTTTTTTACATATAGTATGCGATCCTGAACTGCGACTATGGTCGCATTACCGCGACTATGGTCGCAGTACTTAACGAGAGCGATAGTATAATCGCAGTTTACGTATTTATTTTATATATTTTATTCTTCATTTCTGACTGTTGTCTGATTCTCCTATGAACTATTAAATTAGTTTTTACATATAGTATGCGATTCTGGACTGCGACTATGGTCGCAGTACACTCGACTGCATTTTTTCTTGATGAATTTTTTTTTACTAAGTTAAATGTAATAACGGTGAATAAGTACTGATTCTATAGTCGCAGTTTACGTATGTTTTTATATGTTTTGCTTATAAAGTATGAATTATTTTTACTTATTGCATGCGTAGTAGCACTGCGCTATGGTCGCAGTGTTTAAGAACAGCAGTCGCAGTTTGATATGTAATTAAAAGAGCTTATAAGTTAATCTAGTGGAAAGAGACCTAGCACTGCGACTATGGTCGCAGTGTTTAAGAACAGCAGTCGCAGTTTCATATGTAATTAAAAGAGCTTATAAGTTAATCTAGTGAGAAAGAGACCTTACAAAAAAAACAGAATTAAAAGCTTTTAAAAGAAGACAAAATAAAATCCTAATCCTCGTCATTATCACCATCATAAGCAGATTTGTCGTCTTCATTCTTCTGCTCTTCCTATTCATCACTTATTTCCTCATCATCTTCCTGTTTTTGAGGTTTTTTGGTTTCACCGATAAACTCCCAAAATGGATCGTCTCTATCAAGTTCTTCGTCTGACCCGTTGCCAGAAAGCGAGCCTACAGCATCAGAGGACATGCTTTCATCAAGCATGTCTCCGTCAAGTGGCAGAGGAATAATGTCTTCCTCACTAACCCACATGAAATCTTCATTATCCTCATGAATAGGAGAATCAGTTAATACATTATTTGATGCAGTGAGATAGTCAAAAGGAGTGAAGTCCAGACTGGTATCAGATTCACTAGAATATCCTGAAGAAAAAGGACCAGTGGGGGAACGATTGAAGTTGAAATATAAGTGTTCAGAGGAAGAAGATGGAGAAGACATGATTCAAGAATGAATTGTTTTGTGGAAGTTTTTTGAAATCAAATTGAAAAGGAAGAGCAAAAATATAGTTTTCAGGTATGAGATAATATATTAGTTACAAGCATTATATAAAGGTCAATATTGTGGAAGAACATGAATAATAATAATAATTGTTATAGGTGAGGGTTGAGTATGATAGGAAGTGGTAAAAAAAATTAAATATTTAATTGAAGATTTATTGCGGGAGAATCCGAAGAGTTTCTTTTTGCCAGAGGTTTAATGCTTGAAGTAGAAATTAACTTTTTATAGAATTGTTTGCCTATATCTTTAGATTACGTATGGTGCACATCTTTCCTTTTTTCTAGACTGTTGTTGTATCATGGTAGAAAGAATATTAATTACTTTCATTTAATACATAAGGCATGCGAAAGAAGATTGCGACTTTGGTCGCAGTACTGAAGGAGGTCGCATTGCTGTACGATAGAATGCGTTCCTTTATCGATATTAACATTATTGCATCTCTTTTTTCTAGACTGTTGTTGTATCATGGTAGAAAGAATATTAATTACTTTCATTTACTACATAAGGCATGCGAAAGAAGATTGCGACTTTGGTCGCAGTACTGAAGGAGGTCGCATTGCTGTACGATAGAATGCGACTAGGGTCGCAGACGTTATAGCGACTAGTGACTGCGACTGTGTCGCAGTTGTCATATAAAATTGAAAGTTATTCCAGTTTAAAATTAAAAAGGGGTATTTTGTCAATTTGTTTCACGATTGTTTAGGCGGGATCTTTTTTGATTTTTTTGGCGCCTACACTCTGCGGCCGATATGTGGCATATATTCAGCCACGTCACGCCGGCTGAGAAACTCTCTCAGCCTGCCGGCTGAGGTACAGTAACCCCTATATATATATATATATATATATATATATATATATATATATTATATATATATATATATATATATAGGGGGAGAGAGAGCATCAAGGAACCCTAGTTCAACTCATCATAGATCTAGGAAATTAATTTATAACACGAGTTCCACATGTGTAGATAAGTCCCACATTTTAATTTAAATACACTCATGGCTAAGTGTAATTGAAAACGTGTCTAGACCCAAACCTTTCAGGCTTGATCAATTCTTTATTAGGTCAAACAACATAGGTTAAGTGGGCAGATGCAAATATCCAATTGACTTCATTAGGCCCAAATTAAATTGAACTTTAAAAGCAAAATAAGTCTAACAGCAGGATGAGAGAGAAATGATAACATTGGGGGTAAATTTGATTAAAAAAATTGAGGGTAAAAAAGCAATTATATTTTAAAACTGTAAAAAAGATAACATGAGGGGTAAATTTGATCAAATTAAAAAATTAGGGGCTAATTTTAGAAATATGAAGATTTGGGAAGTAATTTCAGAATACGGAAGATCAGAAGGGTATATATAGGAATAACCCAAAGCAATAACAGTTAACTATGATAAATATGAAAAAGGCGACTCAATCAAAATAAAATAAATAAAAATTACAAAAAGGATCCCAAATAAAACCGAAAAGGTTCCAGAACAAAAAGAAAGGGAGAAAAAAAGGAATCCAAACTAAAGCAAGCATATCAAGAAATGAGTAATACTTCGGTGCATCTGGTTCCAGATGGCCTTTTAGTTCTCAAATCCTGCAAATACTCTGGAAAGTACAATGGATCTACAAAGAAAAGGGAAGAAAAGGAATGGAATAAAAGAGATACAAGAATAAAAGAGATACAAGTTCATGGAATCCGCTTGTTCACAAATTAGGGGTGACTTAGAAATAACTTTAAAACCACCGAAAAATTCCAGAATAGAATTATATATATATATATAGTTAAAAGGAAAGTAAATAAGTAAAAGATTATTTAATAAATTCTGATGCAACAAAAGGGGGGAAAACTCACTGAATTAACATTAACAAAGCAAAGCTAAATAACACCTGCTCAGTCCAGAATAGAACCAAGATCCGCTAGTGTTTAAATCCAACCAAATTAAGCTACATGACTACCAAATTATTATACGATGTCATGTTACGAAATTCTAGAACGGAATATGGATCAGTTAATGCTAAATGACAGTAATCGCGGTGAAAGAAATCTGAAAAATAAGACGCACGATTCTTGAATCGAGCTATCAGAAACAAGATGCACTCAGAATGTGGACATCGATAGATCATTCCGATAGAGAAAGAAAAACAAACAAATAAAAAAAAAATGAATTCAGCCCCATTTTTTTCAAATTCCATATATCGTACTGTCAGCGAGAGATAAGTATCATTAGATCCAGGCGACACAACGAGAAGGAAAGACATTACCTGCTTGTTGTAGATGTTGAAGTAGATATTGAAGAGATACCACAATCCGAACAATACTCCGAGCTGCAGCGTCTGAAGCGTCGCGCTTCCGCCGCTCTTCTCACCGGCGACCTCACCGGTGTTCTCTCCGGCGGCGGATCTGGCGACGACCTCGCGATCAGGCGGCGGAGGGAAAAGGGAGCTGGAGAGGGGCGAATTGGGGGGAGAGTGAGAGGCGAGAGGGGAGAAAGCGCCATGGATCGCGATCGGTTTGGGCCTCAAGGAAGAGGAAAGGACGGCAATTGGACGGAATCTAGGGTTAGGGCTAGGGTTTGGACGAGATCGAGATGGAGTTCTGAGCTTAAGGAGAGGGGCCGAAGGCGAGAGGGCGAAGGCTGTGCTCTGCATTTTTTCTGCTCTCTCTCTCTCTCTCTCTTCTCCTATTTCTTCCCTCCGAGAGTGCGATTGGTTGGTGATAATCAGTATATGTATTAGCCGTTTTACATTTTGAACCCTAATTAATTCATTTATTTCTTTTAGCCGCACTTAATTTGAACTTCTAATTTCTTCATAAAAAAGCTTTAAATTTTTTTCTTCATTAAACTGTAGATAATACAGAAAATTAGACAAAATTAATTTTCAATCACTCAACTAAAGTATTCTCCACTTTTAAACTGACTGAAGGGAGTTTTTCTCCCGTGACTTCTTCACAAGTTGTTCCTTCCGTCTCTCCCCCCATTCGGAGAGAGAGAGAGAGAGATAGATCAAAAGAGAGCAGCGGGAGTTCTCTCCCCTCGAGCCTCCTCCCCCTCCTCCTCCTTTTTGATCCTCCCCCTCCTTCCTCCTCCACCTTCTACTTGCTCTTCTTTATCGGTAGAATTAATCGGTTTTTCGTCGCAAACATGGCATAACATCCTTGTTTATATTTGTTAGACTTGGCTGGTTAGCTCTTGAGAAAGCTAAACACAAGCTCATGCTTAATCAGAGTTTAGATCTAGCTCAAAAGGCTGGCTTATTTCTAATCTAGATTAGTTTAGTGAAGCTTCGAATATGGGCCGCCGGAGCGAATCAATCAAAGAGATCTCTTAAAAGATTAGTATGCTCATACATCTTCAAAGACTAGGGGTTGACCTCCTCTATACAAGAAGGTTAAGCCCCCCTCTTTCTACACATGCAAACAAGATATTTGCAATTCCTCTTTTTCTTATTCAACTCTTCAATAATGGTTACCTATTTTGCTTAGAACGTGAATAGCGACAAATGATTCTCATGAACTTCATTGTAATTCCTTCCACTGTTTCGTTTTAAGAGGTGCACTTCCGCTATCGTATCTATATGGGACACATGTAAGTACCACAAATTATTACATATTATCAAAGCCTCAATAAGGGTTCTTCTCCTTCGAATATAATTTTTGATCTCTTCCGAAGTTAGGTTTTTCTACTTTAAATTATCAAATAACAAAAACTAATCGTGTGTGGATGAGTTTTTTTTTTTCAAAAATCAATTTTTTATGAAAAAGGTGAAATTTTTGGAAACCCTAGATTTTTTTTTTTTTTGTTTTTGCAGGAGGATCGGACAGCAACCCTGAAGACTCTGGGCCATCAGTATCTACAATTCTGTCGTCGGTATCTATGTCGATCGTTGGGGCCAGGGTTTCCAAATAATTCATCTTTTCATAAAAAATGATTTTTGAAAAAACTCATCCATACAAGATTAGTATTACCAATTTTGATAATTCAACGTAGCAAACCATAACACAAAAGATCAAAAATTGATTTTGAAGGAAAAGAGTCCTTACCGAAGCTCTGACAACACGTGATAATTTGTTGCACCTATATACATACATATATGAATTGTATAGATATCGTAACGGAAGCGTACCTCTTGATGCGAAGGCTTTCTTCTCGAAAGAGCGATTTTCTTCTTAGTAGTGGAAGGAGCCACAACGAGCTCCTCAAGAATCCTTCGTTACTATTCATGATCAAAGTAGAATAGACAACCGTTTGTTAGAGTCTTGAAAAAGAAAAGTTGCAAATCTCTTGTTTGTATGTGTAGAAAGAGGGAAGGACTTGTTCTTCTTATATAGAGGAGGCCAATCTTATCCTTGAAGATGTAGGAGTATCATAATCTCCTATCAGGTCTTATTCATTGATTTGATCTGATGTCCCATATTGGGCGCACCACTAAACCAATATAGATTAGGAATAGACCAGCTTTTGGGGCTCGACCTAAACTCTTATTGGGCTCGAGCTTGGGTTTAGCTTTCTCATGGGCTGACCCAGCCCAGGCATGTCTAACAATATTTTTATCAACAAAAAAAATATTTGTTAACTCCAGTGTACTGCAATGCAGTGCTATTGATTACAATTCCATCAATGACTCTTACTTCTATATATTATGTACCCTTTATTTCAACGTATTCTTATGTGTATGTATTGATTAATAAATATTATGATTTTCACTAAATTTCTTTAATGAAAATCAAAGACGTTATAGTTTTAAATCTAGTGGAGGTAGTCTTATGCAATTGAGCACAAAAAGGTAAGATAAAAAAGAGTACCTTTCTAACAATAGCATGGTGTTGAGGGTGTAATACGAAAATGTCGAATCCAGGCCCCAGCTGGAATTGATGCCCACATGGCCTTTTTTTAGGCCCGTTGTAAGAAGAAATTATCCGGTACATGCTGCAGCGGATGTTTGGAGAAATTGGCGGACACCCACACAGACACAAGGCAGGCGACAGTAACGAAGTTTAGAGAGCGTGGAAAGCTCCACTCAGAAATCTATGCGTGGGCCCTACTGCCGTCCATCTCTCATTAAGAATACAAGCATATCCGTCGTTCAAATTTTCTCGACTTTTCCGCCAGTTTTTTTTTTTGTTTCCAGCAATTTCAGTTCATGATTAAAATCTTGTGACTCCAAAACTAAGTCAATGTTTTCTTTTTATTATTTTGTGGAACGGTTCATCGTATTGCAAGAAAAATATAGACTTGAAACGCAATTTCACTTGTTCATGAAGATGGCTGCAGTTCTCCTCGTTGTGGGTTGGTGAGGCGTTGGTAGTGGCTGGCGGTATTAATGCCCATTTTCAATCTTTTTATACGAGTTTAGAGGACATGTGATTTTGTCTGGGGCGGACTCTCATAGACCGGACTGATTTTTATAAGATTATAAAATAATATATAAAATGTAATTTCTTTTTATAATTTTCCTTAAAAATAATTTTTACTAGGGTAAAGACATTTTTGAGTTCTAACTCAAATGATAACTTATAAATAAAAATTACTAGAGATAAAGTCTTGACGGTGTAACAATATTTTTTAAATTTTTTTTTTCTTGACATGTTACATTGATGGCCTGTTTGTTAAGGGTGGAAGTGAGGAAGTAAGGAAGTGATAATAGTTCCCTTTGGAACTTGAGAATTGGTTAGTAAGTTTTCCGGTGTTTGGATGTTATTGGAAGTGTAGTTTGGAAAATATTATGTCTCTTCTGGTGTTTGGATGATAATGTGAAAGTGGAAGTGGAAAAATTGAGCACAAAGTTGACCACAAAATCATATTAAATAAAAATTAATTAAGAAAAAAAAAATGGACTGTAATTGAAATGCAAGTGAAATTTACATGATCAAAAAATTAACTGTTTTGCTCTACAACTTATTACAAATGAGATTTACATGACCACAAAATAACTGTAGCACTATGGAAGTGAGGAAATGGTGTAAAAGAGAAAATATAAAAGAAAAAGGGGTTTTCTTATTTTCTTTTTTCGGTATTTGTATAGATAGGGAAGTGATCAATTATACTTCCCCATTTCCTTACTTCCGCCCACTTCCTTCAAAACAACACCCCCTTACATTCAGACTGAATTTTTATTATATTTACGCTCATACTAAAAAAATATCATTCGTCTACTACTGAATATTGTTACATGATCAAGTTATGCCAATAATTAAATTTCACAGGAACTTTCTTCAAAATTCCCCTCAAACTTGTTTTAAAAGAAAAGAAGTCAGCTCGACTTGTATCAACATTACCAGTAGTCCCACTTAGGACTATGTGCTTATTTTCTTAAAAAAGAAAAAAAAAAACCTTATGTGGTCATGTGGGTCTCATGTTCAGTAGTCTAACTGTTCTCTTTTACTTTGTCATCAACTAATGTTAAATTCTGAGTTAGTGGTAATAGGTAGTTTCAGGGTAATCAGAAATATTTTTCAATTTTGAGGGGTTATCTCAAAAATAAATTGCGGGTTTTTCATGCAATCGCAGGGTGAGCAAAGGCAATTCTCCATAATAGCGCAAAACTATGTAAACTTATGTGTGTCTCTGTGACTTCATCTGCTACATATTACATTATAATACAAAAAAAACATGTATTTTTCATGTATAAAGAAATCTGAAATAGTGAAATGATTCAAAATAAGGCATACAAGAGCTGTGACTATGTTTCCATACGGTTATATAAACCTGTGAGAAAACTAAATAAAGGTGACTCCTTGAGGATAGTATATTAAACAAAAAGAAACAAGAGAAAATATCAGATATATGCTTCCATTTATGTCATTAAATCTCCTCTTTCTTGCTAAAAACAAAGTGAAAGTAAAACGAAAATTTGTTTCTTTCACTTCTTCATGTTCTTCCTCAGAAACAAATTACTGAATAAGAAATACAAGATCAAAAGTTTAAAAACCATCTTTTTAAAAACTTGAAAATACTGAAATGCCGAGATAGTCGTAAAAACACTGTAAAAATCCTACGTGCCATGCAAATATGTGCTCAGATATAAAAGGCATGCAACGGACATACTAATTCTTACGCAACAGTTACAGAATGATCTGACATCAAATGCATATATTTTATTGCTTTCGGATTATTATTACACACATGTCCAGTCTTTTTACAAAAGAATTGATAACAAATTTGCTCACATTTGTTCCAAATACAATCACAGTCTGTTTGAGTCTCTAAGACCTTTCATGCTATGAACAACAACAATTTTCATTACAGTGGTCACAGAAGCTCTCTGCAAAAAGACCCAAGAAAATAACCGGGTTATTGTTCCTAGGCTCCAAAAATCATCTGGCAATCTCAGGCAAAAACCCCAAGGACAATCTCGAACCATAGGGCTGACTTGGCCAGTTCAAAACACAGGTCGAGATCTGAGAACCAGCTGTTTGTGCTTCTTCCACCACCAATCCATTTTATGAACAGCAAAACGTCCATCACAGTTATAGAGAAGTGCTTGGTAAAGAACCATGAGTATGACAGGGCTGCTGTTCTTAGGCTTCCACATTTTATCTGGCCTCGTGTTGGAAAGAATATCAGATAAAAACCCTGAGGACAAGCTCGAACCAGAAGGCTGGATTGACCGGTCCGAAACACCATCAAGATCTGGCGGACCAGTTGTTGTCCTTCTTCCACCACCCGGTAACTTGCCACATGGGCAGCAGCCATGAGTTTGACAAAGCATGGCTTGTGGAAGAGAGACCCACAGGAGCGGCATTTCTCAGCTTCAGCTTCCTGGTCATAAAACAAAAAAGAATTGATGAGCTGTTCACTGAATAGATGGAGGTGATTTGATTGCTGATGTCTCTTTGCTGGTTGATAAGTAAATTAGAACTGTTTGCAAGCGTTCTTGTTTGGAAGAGGCTCAGAGAGTCCTGAAGATCCGTAAATGGGTTGGAATATTTTACTCCTCACTAGACATCGCCACACATCTTAATTTTCTATTTAAATAACAATGCAGTTACATTTTCTGATACCGAGTCTATTTTGCAGCAAATGACAGCAAGAAAATTTAATCCTGAAATCCAACAAATTTCAAATGAAAGAAACTCGTTTCAGAAAAAGAAAAAATAACATTTTTTTTTCAAATAAATAACCAGATAGTGTAAGGACAGGAGATCAAATTTCAAATTTAAAAATTTGAAATAGAGAAAAAAAAGTTCATTTTCAAATAAAACAATCAGAATTCAGGGTGAAAAAGACCAGAGGGTGGGAGGATAACCTGGAAGGGGAATATGAGGGAGGCAGGGTCATCGCAGTCTTGCCTGGCAGCACAGGGGATGCCAGAGTCGTAGCAAACGAGGCATTGCTCAGTGATATGCTCAAAGATTTTGTTCGAAACCGTCTCTACCATTATGGAAGAGCTGCCAATTGGAATGAAAAAATTGGAAATGAATAATGAACATATACTCAACAGCTCTCTCCATAAATAAGTCTGCGAGTGTCACACTCGTTTAAGAAGCTAAAAGTGAGAATATCAGAACAAACAAAAGGCTAGGAAATTGAGGCTTCAACCATTTGACTTTTACCCCTATTTTCTTTTTAAAAAAAATGAGATGTAGAATAGAAAGTTACCCGTAAAAGAAAATGTGAGCCCTTTCCCCCTTTTTATTGGCTGAAGACTATAATCTTGAAAAGGATTGGCTATTTCAAATCTTTTTGCTTCTTGCTCGGAGAGTTCGGGTTCCACTATAGGCTGATAAGTCTCTTGGCAGACCAAGTCTAGCAAAGATAGCTCTATTGACCTTAATCCAAGGCCCTGTGAGGTTATGCACAGTTATAAGCAGTGGGTTATAATATCAGTAGGAGTAACTAGCGGGTACGAGAATAAAGAACGTCCTCAGATCTTATCCCATCAGGCTTCAGCCGCCATCCATGTTGTGGCAACTTAATGTGTAGACTTATTTAAAGAATTCAAAATAATTTCATTTGATGGCTCTAGATGTACCAGTTCAACTTGCAACTTGATCGCTCATCACTGACTTGGAAGAGGAAGCATTTGATACCAACTCCATCCTAAGGAGAATCTCATCTGTGTGCGCGTGCACACTGTGTGTGTACACAGTCATGTAGTAATATCCTAAATGCAAGCAAAAGTACCATCCACCTCATCCTCGTTTTGAAAGGAAGTGGAAACTCAAAGCTATCAACCACCCAAACACAGCCCGAGTTTGGTTTCAGCACAGAGGAAGGATTAAAGTCCACGATAGCCAAAATTTGCCAGTCTGAACTGTAGTCAGGACAAAGATGAAGCAGTTGAGACAGCCCATATCCTCTCATCATAGGTGTTTCGCTAAACTTACCTCCATCAGTTGTCACTTGTCATATCTAGACTCAGAAGAGTTGTGTCCGACAACTCATATCCGTGTCAGAATATAATACCTGTCCGTGAACTACAGATCATAGGTTTCTGGTAACCATAGATGGGGTCCGTGCTATGCACTGCTCTAAAAGATGAATCCAATCCAAACCATATAAAAGGCATGCAGTCTAGATAATACAGTACTCCATACAGAAGTGAGGTAGTCCAGCATGCTAGATTACTTGATCAATTTTGGGGTAGCATGGGAATTTATACATCAAGAGATTATTTTTCTGCCTTCTCAGCAAACAGAGAATTTCAGGTTCTACACGTCTATGTTTCTTGGCGTAAAAGCTAAAGGATGTTAAGGGAAGAAAATAAAGAGTGTAAAAGAGTCAACAGTACTGCTTGTGTTAGGAATGAGAAACAAAATTGTAAAACTCAAATTTCCAAAGTGAAACCAGCTAATTGCAGCAAGCCACTCGCTGGAAATTGATTTTTAGTGATCAAAATTGATAACAGCAGCAAGGAGCAAAGCACAGGGAAGCAGACGAAGAAATGAATAGAATAGACAAGGTATATGAGACATCGAGGAGAGAGATTCTTTGAAGAAGATTCGGCAATAATCTTATTCAAATTCCCCAGAATTGTCTTTAAGAGAGTCAAACTCCCAGCTACTCATTGTATCCTAGTTCAAATCTAAAAGTTCTAAATATAAAGACAAACACAAAAATACAAAACGGAGGGAAAAGAGACAGAAAGAAAAGGGAATGAGAAAAAAAATTAGTATGAGAACAAAGATAAAAAAGGAACATATAAATTGACATAACAAGGATACAAAATAAATCCTATGTGATCACCGAAATTGTTGCCTATTTGAGGGCCTGATGAGGATTTTTCTGCCAGAAAAAAGCCCTGTCTATTGCTTTGAACACATGGCAGAGCAACTATTCACGATAACTACCCCAATACACAAACCGCAATTATATCTAGCCTTCCTCAAGAAAACTTTAAGTATTTAGCAATAAGAGGGTTCAATAAATTAAATTTCAACAATGTGAGATTTAGTGAGGGGAGGAAGTTAGCAGTCGTGTAAAATTACCATTCGTAGATACCTAACCTGACAAAAGCTTGTCCACTTTTCTGTATGTTGAAAGAGTAAACAAAAGACAGCCCACTTTCTTATTACACGAGATGTGTCTAGAGGAATATGTGAAGATCAACAATGAATCAAAAGAATACCTTGAACTTTGCGTTGCTAAAACCTTGAGATAGTAGTCAAGATCAGAATATTTAAATGGTCTTAAAAAGAGTAGCATAGAAAATAGAGAACCTGCCTACTCTCAATTTCTAGTTTGCTAAGCACATGATATGCCCCTATCACAAGACTTGGTATGAGATACATGAAGATATTGATCTTAGCATTGCATAAGTAACACTCGTATAACCAAGGGTGGATGTCAAGGCATGCCCTGTCTTCTTCATGCTGAAAGGCTAACCTTAAAACCAACCCACTTTCTTGTCACTTAAGGCATGAATAGAGGCACATGTGAAGGTTTACAATGATTTAAGAATATATACTGAACTTAGCACTGTTAAGACCTTGATATTATAAATAAGATCAGAGTATTAACATGGTTTTTGAAAGGGAGAGGGAGAAACTGCTATGATGCAAATATCTAGCCCTGTCACGTGCACCGAAGAAGACGAAGACACCTCGCATTGCAATGGTTTGAGTTGTCAGAGTTATGTAATTTTTATTTTATTTTATTTTTTGGGTTTTTTGTAGTTGTTTTTTCTTCTATTTTGTGTTTAGTTCACATCGGTTGTGGACTAGAAATTAGACTTTATAAAGTCTATTTAAAGGCTTATCCATTATGAATAAAAATAATGTTGTCATAATAAAAATAATGATGAATTTTGATAAAACATTGTGAGTGATTAATTTCCTCTATTATAGTGTTTTAGGATTAAAATCCTACTTATCTCTTAATAAAAAAAATTCCTAACCCTAATTTTCTCACTCCCCCTGCACACCTTCTCTCTCTCTCTCTCTCTGTCCTCTTTCCCAACTGAACCCACTGATCTCCTTCCTCTTCCGCTACGTGCGTCGGCAGCCCGACCGAACTTCTCTCTTCTTCCCTCTCCTCTCCTAGTGCTGCCGGCAACCAACCGTAACAGTCTGCAACCCCGTAGCCATCTCGCCTTCCCTTTCCCTCGCCTTGATGTCGCACCGCCTGCGCCATCAGCGTCTTTATTGCACGCCGCTACATTCAACCCGATCTTCCCCCAACAACGACCCCCAACACCGTCGCCTCTTTGCTTCCTCCCTGCCTTCGATGTTAGCATCTTTGCCACCAGCCAACTGCAACCCATTCGACGACCGCCACCGATATGGGTGTCCCATACGCTATTGAGCATGGTTCAAATAAATTCACATTCCAACCAGGGGAAGCGATTTCTGATATTGACAAAGAGATCACACATGGTGATATTGGTCTCAACTGCATTAGACCAACACCGTTGACCCACTTGTCCATCGTTAGGTGTGTCTCCTCACAACCAATAGAAAAGGACGATCAGAGAAGAACTGCAACCTTTCACACATTAATCAAAATTGAAGACAAGAATTATAAGGTTATTGTGGACAATGAAAGTTGTATCAACACAATATCGTACAAGGTGAAAAAAATCTTGGATTAAAGGTTGTACCCCATCCCCATCCAAACAAGGTGTCATGGATTAACTTCATGACCCTATAAGTAAAGCAATTGTGTCTTATCCCGGTCGAGTTTAATTTTTACAAGGACAAGATCTCGTGTGATGTGTTACAAGATACGGGTCAAATTATCATAGGTAGACCATAGTTGTATGATAACGGTCGATCTAACATATGTCAATTTGAACATAAGCGTAAAAAGATTAAGTTATTTTTCTTGAAAATCAAAGTTATACAGCCCGATTAGACATCTATCACACCCGAAAAAAATAAAGGAATTAACCTAATCAGTGTGAAGGTCCTTGATCAAAAATCGAAGAAAGGAGTCTGCCCTTCCCATTCTTTGGCTCTGCTTTCGACGCCACCTTCCATGCCACCAATTGCTACCGCTTCCTCCTTTTCTCCTACTGGCATTTCCTGCTTTGGCCATCAACACCTTCCTCTTCTACTGTCAACACCATCCTATTATAGAGTATCTGAGTCTGCATCTGCATTTGCATCACACTCGCACACACTACACAAAGAGATAAGTGATAGAATTGAACAGAGCAATGTTAACTGTAAATTACAAGCCAACATCAAAAACAAATTTAAAACATTTAGTGTTGGTGATTATGTGATGGTTCAGATTCGTCTAAAACGATTTTTCTCAGGAACTGTCAAAAAGTTGTATGCATGCAGTGGTGGACCTTTCAAAAACTTATATAAATTAAACAACAATACTTATATATAGATCTTTCTAAAGATTTTGACATCAGTTATACTTTCAATATTGAGGACTCAGTGGATTACAGGGGTCTTGTTTAAACCCTAACATCTTACTGGTTGATAAGCCCTTCCCTAAGTCATTTCCTGAGAACTCTTACTACCCTCATTCCCAGATACTCATCCTAATACAACAGAAATAATTGATAAAATTCTAGAGGATGAGATTATCGCCACCAGATATGATGGGGCTCGTAGATACTTGATCCGTTGGAAAGAAAAGATACCGACTGAGGATACATGGCTAAACAAAGCTGACTTGCAGCGGATTGATTCTGATGTGTTAGAGCAGTACGATAACGCTTCTACAACTAACTCGACGGGATCGAGTTCTCTCCCACCTGAGGATAATGATGCAGGCATCTAGCCCGCAATGGAGAAGGCGAAGACACTTCGCATTGCTATGGTTCGAGTAGTCAGAGTAGTTATATAATTTTTTATTTTATTTTATTTTTGGGTTTTAGTTGTTTTTCTTCTATTTTGTGTTTAATACCACATCAATTGTGGACTAGAAATTAGACTTTGTAAAGTCTATTTAAAGACTCATCTTATGAATAAAAATAATGCTGAATTTTGATTAAAAAAATTGTGAGTGATTAATTTCCTCTATTATTGTATTTTAGGATTAAAATCCTCCTTTTCTCTTTATAAAAAAACTAACCCTTATTTTCTCTCTCCATCTCTTTCTCTCTCCCTCTCCTTCTCTCTCTCTCTCCTGCATACCTTCTCTTTCTCTCTCTGTTCTCTTCCCAAGCTGAACACCGACTGATCTCCTCCCTCTTCCCCCACGTGCGCCGGCAGCCCGACCTGACTTCTCTCTTCTTCCCTTTCCTTTCCCTGTATCGCCGGTAACTAACCACAACAGTCTGCAACCCCGCCACCATCTCGCCTTCCTTCCCTTGCCTTGTTGCCGCACCGTCTGCGCCATCAACGTCCTTCCTGCGCGCCGCCCATCCGCCTGATCTTCCCCAACAGCAACCCCCAACGTCACTGCCTCTTTCCTTCCTCCCCACCTTCGATGTCAACATCTCTCCACTAGCCAACTGTAACCCAATCGGCAACCGCCACCGACCTCTCATCTCCTCCTCGAGTGACTGCCACCGATCGTCGCTGACTTCCCTCCTCCTCCCTTGCTGCCCTAGCTGCTGCCATCCAGCCTGCCTCCTCTTATCCTTCATTTCTTGTAATCGCCACCAAATATTTGCCCAACCCGTTAGCCCTTCGACGATCAACAACAACCCAAAGACCATCCATCTGGATCCGTCTCCAATCGGGTCTGCATCACATACCCGAATCTACTAAAGATCTTTGGGTTTAAGTCAACCGACTCGAATCCTACTCTAAGTGCAACATGAATCCGACTCGATCAACTACAGTGCAAGTCTGATCTGCTTCAGATCCAGACCCGATTCAGACCCGTTTAGAGCAGATAGACCCGTTAAGCAGCGATTTGGTTTTCAAGCCGTTTCTTGGTCATCCGGAGTCCAATTCGAGCCATTCTCGAAGCGTTGGATTCATGGTAACCAGAGCTACACACCAGCAGGACACTGAGGTTGACATGATCTTCAATAGGTACGCTCTTAAATCAATACTATGTTAGCTCCAAAACTTTAACTTTGAATTCTTTGTTGAAGCTAATCAGCTACTAAAATCTTGATCAATATCTGAAACTTATTAAACACAAACTCTTTAGTAAACTAACATTCATAAGTTAATCATCATCAAAACTAAGGTTAAGGGCCTCTGGGCCAACAATCTCCCCTTTTTGATGATGACAAAAATTATAAGGTTATATATGTATAAATTAAGATTAAACTTCATAAAAGCCCCCCTTTAACTTATGCATAATCAATAAGCATATAAAGATATGCAATGTAGCTTATGCATAATCAATAAACATATTAAGATATGCAATATAGCTCAAGATATCAAATAAAAACAAGATATATATTTGTGTGTGTGTGTATGTGTGTGTGTGTGTGTATATATATATGTGTGTGTGTGTGTGTGTGTGTGTGTGTGTGTGTGTGTGTGTGTGTGTGTGGTATTTGCATAAACACTTAATAAAACTTGCATATATAATTCTAAATCTTTCTCCCTCTTTTTGTCACTCATCAACAAAGAGATGAAGACAAACAAGCAATACTAATAAACTTATTTTAAAGTACAAAATTTTGATATCAACAAACACAATCAATTGAAAGAACCAATTGAAAGAAACAATCTTTTTATGAATTGATACAATAGAAGGACATAATATCAATTGAAAGTAAAAGCCAATAATTTTTTTAGGTAAATAGTAAAACTATTCTACAATAAAGATTCCAAATTAAGAATAATACCAATATAAGACTATTGATACCAATAATGAACATGTTAGCATATATCAAAATAAAGTATTTTTCATCATAAAAGTGGGAGTAAGGTACCAATTGAAAATAAAATCGATTGAAAGATAAAACAAAAAAATTTCTCCTCCTTTATGAATTACTAATAAGAATAATGCATAAAGCTTGTATATGATACCAATTGAAAAACAATTAACATTATGGACTTAATCAAGTTTAGCAAGAAATAATTTGTGCTTAATCATGTATGGACATGTATGTTTAAAGCACAAGAAAAATATTTATATGTATATATCTGAGTAAAATAATTTAGATATGATCCATACAAAAAACATGAGTCTACAAAATGAATTTTCATTAAAAAATTATGTATATCTCATAACTGAAGTACATTTTGATACCATTGTAAGTGAAATATGAAGTGCACTTTGATATCAAAAATACCAAATGAAATTATGGCATAAGCTTGTAGATATACCAATAAACATTTAGAAATAAGTCAAGCTTAGCATAAGCCTTTTGTACTTAAAAAATGTGTAAAGACATTGTAAAGTAAACACAATAAAAATCATATATATGCATTTTATGAAATATCATTTGAAATTTGGTGCATATATATATAGGAAAACAAAATATGAGTATACAGAAGGAATTTTTAGTGAAATCATTTATATCTTATACCTACCACCCTATTCATGCACATGATAAAAGATAGTCATTGAGGTACACAATACATGGTCGCCCAACCATCCGTCCTTTGGTCGGTGGGAGTTTTCAAAAATAAGAGTTTAAAATAATTTAACATATTTGAAAACTCTACCAATTGAAGAATCACGAAACTAGTTTTATGATAATTTTAAAATTGGTACAAAATCCTTCTAGTAAGGAATAAAACAAATATACATCCATAATATATGAAAACTACACGAGAAACGACACTCAAAAAAAGATAAAACACATATAGTTCTCATGAATCAAACCATGAGAAAATAAAAGATATATAGAATGTACAAAAATCATGTAATCAATAGAATCATGAAAATAAGGCATTGAAACTCAATTGAAATGAAATCATCAAAACTTAAAAAAATATTTTTATCAAAAAAACAAGCTTCAAGATATATGTATATTTTGTCGAAATTAAAAGTATACATACATATCTCAAACATTAATGAGTTCATCAAAAAAATATTGCATGAAAAGTAAGTGACTCTAGGATAGACATGTCTCTATTAGTTTTAGACAAAATTAACATATACATGAAGCTAAAAATATTTTTATGAAATATGTACAAAAGTAGGGAATACAAGTTAAGATGCAAGAATCATTAAAACAAAGTTAAACATGTACATCTAATGGGTACAAATGAGCAATAAAGTACAAACATATAGAAATCAAATATGGCTCACTAGTTGTGCAAGCATAAATACAAGTTTTAATGAAAAGTACATCTAAACAAGTAATTAAAACATGAAGTGTAAAAACATAAACAAATATGATTATTAGGTTAAATGCACATGTTTTAGAACTAGGATATACACAATAGCTAAAGTAAAATGAGAACACAAATATAAATTCAGATAAACATGGGGTGTATCTCAAGGACTATCTATGTATATCACATGTCTAATAACATTGCACTTAACATAATGAACAATAAAACATGATATGCTAAAAATCAATAACATACACACATGTAAACAAAAATAAGAGTTAGAGATTGTTACCAAAACTAATGAACCATCTCTGAGTCTCCAAATCATGATGGTCCTCCCACTAAATATCCCTTGAAAGTGATGCATTCATAGATATGATCTTTAGACTCGGATCGCATCCATCATTAAGGCACCATTACTCTCACGTCAAGTGAGAGCCCACACCTACATCAAATGTAATAGGGGTGAATTTTGGTACCCACACTTTCTTGGGTCCATGGGGGTTAGCACCCCATAACCCAAACAAATTTATTTACAAAATTTGAATTATGTATTCTATCATAACAAACTTTGTAAGGTGGCCCGTACATTCACAATGTGTACAAGTATACACATGAGCATACATAGAATCATGTGTGTGAGCATAATGAGCATGTGTATGCCGTAAATGGTGTGTATGTATGTAAGGAGCATGTTTCTTATGAAATATGAATTCCAATCTCTTGTGGTTCATGATACAATGGCTCAAAGTGAGCCCAAACAATCTACACTTTTCTTCAAAATACAAATATCATTTTTAATGATTAAAGAAGAAGTGGAGCATGCAACATATTTATCACTAGAAGATGAATTTATAGTAGCATGATAAACATGGGAATCAAAATCATTTTTTAAAGAAACTTTTTCTTTTGAAACCAAATCTAATTCTTTGAAATCAAAGTAATTTTATTTTTCAAAGAATCATTTTTTTTAAAACAAATTTAAGTTTTGAAGACAAAACCTCATTTTTCTTCAAAACATTATCAAACTAATTTTTATTTTTCAAAAATTTATTTTCATTTAAAGTAAGGTCAAGTTGAACTTTCAATGAGTCCCTCTCATTTGAAATCTCAACTCTTTCTTACAAAGCGAAATCAAGTTTAGAAAATAAATTTTTATTTTTCTTTTAATTCAAAACTCTTGCTTTTAAAATTTTACAAAATATGGATAGTTTTTCATTTAATGCATGTGCATCCAAATTATTTTCATCACATGAAGAACTAGCAATATCATTTAGTTGAGTGTCTAAAATTACCTCAAAGGAGTCATTTTCTTGGATCATGAAGCAAGCTTGGTCGGACTTATCTCCACTAGATTCTTTCTCCAAAACATGTGTCGTTTGTTCCTTGGGAGAAGTCAATGTGTTCCACACTGCAAAAGCGGAATCACAATGAGAAATCAAAGAAAGATCATCTTTACTAAGTGTGTGCCTAAGTGCCTCTAAGGCTTATGCATTTGCCTCTATATGCTTGTCATTATCAAGATAAGATTTCTTGATAGTGGAAAGGTAAACATGCAATCTTAGGGCTTTTAGGTATGCACTCATCTTAAACTTTCACAAGTCAATGTTGGAAACATCATATATGGGAGGGCAAGAAATTCATGAGTGTATAAACTATATGTATGCAAAACAAATCTAGATTAACAATCTAAGATCATACTCCTAGGTGGTTAAACCCAAATATCAGGAGCGTGGGCTCTGAAACCAATTGAAATACACCTAGAGGGGGGTGAATAGGTGTACTAGCTGATCTAGGGCAAATAATGCGGAATTAAAAACTAATTTGCAAACACGCAATGTGTAATCAAGAGTGAGTCCGAGTTTCCCGTGAAGGTCTTTGGAGCTACTCCTCTAGACTAAAAGTTGTGGTGCTTTAATAAGCTCTCTTGGTTGAACACAAGTGTGGGCATACACAAACTATATGAATATGAACAATGTAAGGCAATGTAAGATATAAGAGAGATAGAGTTAAGAGATAGCAGATCAAACACACACACGAAGATATGTTTCGAGGTTCGCGCCACTGCTCTACGTCTCGGCCTTCACACAGAAGGATTCCACTATGTCCACACAGGACCTTCCACAGGGACCTCCACCGAGAAATTATAACTCAACACCGGGAGTACACAACTCCTCTCTCAATGCAACACCTCTACAGAAGAGGCAAGGCACAAAGTCAAAGTAAAGAAAAAGTTTACAACTTGGTGATCCAATGATCACAAACTCTCTCTTGGTAATCTTGAAAGATCACAAACAATTTTTCTCACAAAAACAAGATCTATAGATAAGTATTGAATTGATAACTCAAGTGTGAGAAAAATAAAGTATTTTGAAAAAGAAAACACAAACAAAAACTCTTGAAAAAAACTTCTTATAGATAAAGAAATGAAGAATAAAACTAGAATTTTCAAATATTAATTTTCTTTAATTTTTCAAAAACTTTGAAACAAATAAAGATAAGAGAATTTTTGGCACAAAAACTTGTTTTGAAAACTTGCTGAAAACCCTTAAGAAGACGAAAAAAATTGCTCTAAAAAATCTTAGTTTAAACTGACCAAAGGAAGCCATATTTATAGGGGATTCAAAATATAGTTGTTGGGGTCCAGGTTAGGTCAAAACTAACCTGTCGGTCGACTGCCCGGTCGACCGGCTAACGGTCAAATTTTTGACCGTTGGGCTGTCGGTCGACCGGCCGGTCGACCGCCCCAAGGTAATTTTCCTGTCGATCGATCACCTGATCGACCGAGGCCAGAACCAGAGAGTTCAACCAGAGAGTGAACTCTCTGGTCGATCAACCGCATGGTCGACCTGGGCCAGATGTAGAGAGCAAGCTCTCTAGATCGGTTCACCGGCCCTAGGCCAAGGCAACACGTCTGTGCACATAGGTTGATCGCCCGGTCGACCGAGCTTTGGTCAGTCGACCGCCAGCAGGCTCAGGCTAGGATTTAGGGTTTGAAAACTTGGTCTTTTAAATATCCATAAAATCACATAAAATTCACAAAAATAAGTTCATGCAAGTACTTGAAATACAAATATATCTGATCAAAGATCAACTCATATTACAAACAATTTAAACTATTTTTGTGATATAGAAATTAAGCTTTAAACTAAAAACAGTATTTTCTAAAACTTAGATTTTGAAATGAAAATTCATTTTCTCCAAAACTTGTATAGATAGAAAAAAAAATATTTAAACACTTTTGAAACATAGTGTGTATGGATAGAGTCCAATACACATGGTATAAATCCAAAACTAAGTTTTATTAAAAGACAAAACTTGAAACCATGAACTAGATATACATTAAAGTAAGTTTCTAAATATTATAAACCAAACAATGTATATAGATGAATCCACTATACATATAAATCATGTAAACTACTAGATGAAATCTATTCATGACTAAATATATGTTCTTTGAAATTAAATTGAAAACAAAAACTGATTTTAATTTGTTGTTGTGTGTGAACTTAAGCATATCAAGACTAAACTATCCTTACACAAGATCTAAAATAAAATTAAACTAAACAAATCGACATCTTCTTGTGGAACTCCTTCTCCAAGCTGATTTGATCCAAACACGATCCAAAGAGCTTGACTCCAACCGAGTGTTAGATGTGATCATTACGATGAGACCTCTTGAATCAACACTGTGTTAACTCCAAAACTTGATTTTGAATTCTATGTTAAAGCTAATCATCTACTAAAATCTTGATCAATATCTGAAACTTATTAAACATAAGATCATTAGTAAACTAACTTTCATAACTTAGTCATCATCAAAACTAAGGTCAAGGGCCTCTGGACTAACATGCACTGATAGCATAGTACGAGTTGGAGCTTGATTAGCTCGATGTGAACCCCGCCTTTCTCCATAGCGATCTGGAAGAGAATATCTACATGTCTCAGCCGACGAGATTCAAAACTGCAGGAAAGGAGAATATGGTATGCAAACTGAAGAAATCATTGTATGAATAAAGCAATCTTCACGGCAGTGGTGCGAGCATTTTGGCAGTTTCATAAGAAGAAAGAGGTACACACGAAGCCATTATGACCTATGTGTGTATTACAATAAGCTACCTGGAGGAGAGTATATTTATCTACTCTTGTATGTGAATGATATGCTCATTGCCTCTGAAAGCATATATGCTATTGATAAATTGAAGAAAGACTTGTCTTTCGAATTCGAAATGAAGGATCTGGGTGAAGCAAAGAAGGTGCTCGGCATGGAGATTGAGTGAGATTGTAAGAGTGGCAAGGTTTGCTTGACACAGAAAGTATATTTGAAGAAGGTATTTCAGAAGTTCAACATCAACGATGATACAAAGTCTGTAAGTACACCGTTGCCTCCTTATTTCAAGTTAAAATCTACTATGTCTCCTATTATTGTTGAAGAGCGTGAGTATATAGGCAACATGACCTATTCTAGCGCAGTTGGTAGTTAATGTATGCAATGATGTGCACAAGTTTTGAATTGGCACAAGCCGTCTCAATAGTTAGCAGATATATGCATGATTCCAGAAGGGGACATTGGGAGGCAGTGAAGTATATTCTATGGTACATTAAAGGTATCATAGACATTGGTTTGGTATTCAAGAAGGATGTTACTGGTAAGCGGAGTGTATCAGATATGTTGATTCCGACTCCGCAAGAGACCTCGACAAACGTCAGTCCACAACGAGATATGTGTTTACATTGTCTCAAACACCGGTCAGCTGGTACTCTACTCTACAGTCTACTGTCGCATTGTCTACCACGGAGGCCGAGTATATGGCCATGATAGAGGCTATGAAGGAGGCAATTTGACTTCAAGGGTTACTTGACGACTTGAAAATTGATCAAGATCTGTTGAAAATCAATTGTGATAGCATGAGTGCTATCTATTTGATAAAGAGCCAGATATATCATGCAAGGACGGAGCACATTGATGTCAGGTTTCACTTTGTTCGGGAGATTCTTGATGAAGGTGACATCGAGTTACAGAAAATTCATACAAAGGAGAATCCCGCTGATACCAAGGTTGTTTTGGGAGTAAAGTTTATATATTGTAAAGAATTCTCCATATCCTTCTAGTTGTGTGAGCTCAGTGGAGCTCGTTTGGATGAACTACGTATGACTTGATCCCGTTGGACATAGGTACATAGGCAACCATAATGGTGCAGCAAATTGGAGTCGACATGGTGCTATGGTGTGTTCAGCTCAGGGAGAGAGGATAAAATCTTGTTGATAGAGTTTTAAACTCTGTTGAAGGTTAGCCAAAGATCGATGCAATCAATGATGTCGAATACGAGAGCGTGTCGGTCGTATCAAAGTTGGATTGCATAGGAGAAACCAAGGCTAGTCGACTAGGGCATGGCCTAGTCGACTAATGATTGGATACAGAGAGTTGGCAAATCTGTTTCACTATAGACTAGCCGATTAATACATGTATTAGTCGCCTAATATAAGTTATTAGTCGACTTACTGTTGTGCGGTCTGTTTTCAAATATGATTCTGAATTCATTTCTAATCTGAATTAGG
This sequence comes from Agave tequilana, assembly GCA_038442645.1. Taxonomy (NCBI): domain Eukaryota; kingdom Viridiplantae; phylum Streptophyta; class Magnoliopsida; order Asparagales; family Asparagaceae; genus Agave; species Agave tequilana. Next base: position 105,991 of record JAVJIF010033492.1, read on the forward strand.
TATTTTTGGCTTTCTTTTCTTCGTGGTCTCTTTGGCTATATAAGGAGGGGTAGTGCCCTCAATATTTATAACCTGTAATTGATTGATTCAATAAAAACTCTCTCCTCTTGTCCCGAGGACGTAGGCAAATTGCCGAACCTTGTTAAATCTTGTGTTCTCTCTTTCATTTTTTTGTTTAATTATTCGTGTGATTGATTGGCTATTCTCCGGTGGCCATCTTCTCTGTTGCGTGGATTTCCCAACACCTTGTTTCTTTATTTTATTTTTGGGAGAGAGCCTTTAGTTATCATTGGTTACATGTTTTTTGTGTGATTTTTTTTTAATACACAAATAAACATTGCAAAAAGATGGTACAATTAAAGGAGATTGACTCTAATAGACCATATTAATTGCCAAATCTCTCAAAACCTAATGTATGTAAATCTTAAAAACTAGGAAAAAAAATCACAACGGCTAATTGATAGAAAGATGTGCTTGCATGACTTATTTTAAAATATAAAGACACATGGAAATATAGATAACACAATGACATATATACAATATGATAAAACCAAATGATATATGCGCTGAAAGTCTTATATTTTAATATACTAGCACACATTGTTATCATGTGATGTTTGTGCTCTTTTTATTATGTTTTTGATATTTTTCGTTTTGCCCTTTTTCATATGCGTGTGCACATGTTTTTTCTTCCCCCTCTTCTTTTTCTTTGCGATATGATATTGTAATCAATGGGGTTTTTCCTCTCCTTATACCCGTCCCAAGTTGGGACTAAAAGTCAGAGTATTAGATAATAACTGTTCAGAATAATAATTTTATAAAGTGTGAGCTCCCATCCAACATTTTAATTTTATATAAAGTTGTTTGGTTTGTCTCCCATACATTCTTAAAACTTTTATTATTTATGTTGGACATAAAACAGGTCTTTTCTCTTCCGTTCTACTATTATAATTATTTTTTTAGAGTAAAACTCCATGCAACATTGCTACTCTACAAAAAGAGCATGTAATTTCTTAGAAAAAGATTTCACTAAAAGAGTTAACTGTAAAATTTTCAGTTCAAATAATCAAGTAGGCCTCTAAATCTAAAATTTTCAAAATGACCAATCTCATTAATGTTTTAAACAGGGTAAATATTCATATTAGACCCCCCCCCCCCCCCCCCCAAAAAAAAAAAAAAAAAAAAAAAAAAAAAAAAAAAAAAAAAAAAAACCCCACCCCAATTGCATGTTGGCATCATCTATAACAAAAGACATAGACATGTAAATATTCGTCGAAGCTTCGGCAATCTTGCATCTAATTCCACCATAAATCCAACACAAAATATGCCCTATGATTAACCTACATGTTAATTATTCCATTCCCCCACATCACAACTAGATACATTCTCCCTTTATTGTTGTTTATGAATCTAATTCCTCAAGTAGTAGCATTAGATTAACAAAGAAAATAAGGCCAAAATTAGGACATTCTCCTATCTACTCTGTGCAAAGACTTGTTAATTTCTAGGAATCAATCTGATAACTAATCAATGTCACCGATCTAATTGGTCAGGTTGGTGAATATCAGGTGAGAGATTTTTCGTTCAATAGAACGTTTCTTAATTACAGAACCACCTTTCAATTACCTTCCTTGGTTAAACACCAATTAGACTGGTATAAGTCAGTCTCAATATACTGTATATCAATATAACCCCTGTATAAAGAATATTAATTCACTTATACAGTACTTGGAGTAAGATACGCTTATAGCGAATCTCGTTAAGACAATTACGTCCCCCGCTATGGTGCTAATGGGTTAATGGACGCTGGTCTCCTAAGATACAACACTCCTTCACGGTATTTGGATAATACTATCAAATCATCGTACGGTCAAACCGTAGTTAACCAGTACCTTCACAGGATTATCAATGCAGTAGGACCAAGACAAATCTCAGGGAGAATAGTTGTCTTTACTTTTGAGGAACACCCACAAGGAGGCAGATAGAAGAATATTCTTCTTTGAAAGTCGCATATTCAGACAACAATTGTATTAAAGAATCTGTTGAATTTTCTGAGCCTTCTTTCAGAACGAATCTTGCTTCAGAATCTGAGTTACTTCTTCACTTTGGAATCCGAGTTACAAAGTATTCAGAACTCGAGTTACAGAAGAAGGGAGAGAGAGATGCGCTTTGTCGCTGTGTCTGTGTTTCTAAAATGAAAGAAAGGAGCGCTATTTATAGGGCTCCGGGAAGGGCAGAGGCGTAAATTGGAGTCCGAACGATTGCAATGGTTCGGTCTGAACCGTTGCAACGGATCCTTCCAGACAGGAACCGCACAGACCATTGCAACGGTTCGCATGCAGTTTCCTTTTAGCCGTTGCGCGGGTCCGGATAGCGGAGCGAGCGCGATCGCTGTAACACCGTACCCGTGAGGCCCGGTTCAAAAAGAACCAGACCGAGCAGAATTACCGACCCGAACCCAGGCTCCGACACTGGCGGAGCCGCCAGCGGCGGCGTGCTCGCGGGCATGGTTTCCCCTAATCGCGCGCGAAAACTCCAAGTACCCAAAGGGCACACCCTTTGTTCCCATTTTTCTCTATTTAAACACTTCAAACTTCCATCCCATATCCAATATTGGACTAAATGATTTTAGCTACCTTTAATCTCCTTTGGCTTTTGAATTAGGTAAACTTTAGACTTGAATATCTCATTCATTCGAAGTCGGAATTGAACATGTGAATATACCACGTTCATCCCCAATGGAAGGAGAACACACTCCAACCATTATCCAATTGATTCTATCAACGGATCTCGCCGTAATTCAACTCAAAGATTCATATTTAATTCTTCATATTTCTCAACAATCCCCCACAATGAATGGAGATTCAAAAAATTGACATACAAAGAGACTGACTTTATAGTGAAAGGTACTTTAGAAAAGAAACTGCATTAGGATAGGTGAACTAGGTCTTGAACCTTCCATAGCGAAAGCTTTATTGGACTTACTGGCTAATCAGTGAACTAAGTCTTGAACTGTTAGCCGTTAGTGTAAGCCAAGTCAACAAGCTTCACATAATAACGTTCCAAATCAACTTTAGTTCTCGGTTGTGTCCATTTTGGCCCGGACATTCTTAGTTTTAGTGAGAGTTTCTTTAAGGAATAACAGCCTCCATAGAAATTTCCAAAAAGCCGACCCAGCTCTATACTCACACAGGTGATCGTCCTATTAAGAGTAGTCTACTCTACTCTACTTGTTTTAATAACAAGATATAGGCATCATTAAAAGTGTTAAGCTTATCCTTAATCCACTTGTAGAAAGCACTTGTGTGCACCTTAGGAATGGATTGGAGTCAAACTCCTAAGTGCTTACTTGCTGAGTCAATCATAACTAGTTTTTCCTCTTGAACTAGTTATGATTGGTCTCCCATTGAATCTCCTAAGTGCCCCTTAAGAATGGATTGGTCTCCCATTGAATCAGAAGGCAAGGAAATTCTCTCTTAGCCCCGATAAGTGGCATCAGAAGTCTCCAAACCATACATAGTGGCACTGAAGGGCATCATCGATTGATAAACCTGTTCAATCACAGACTTTAGCTTACAATGGAGATGAAGAGAGGAGGAAAGTATGACCCTGCCTGAAGAGGAAGTAGGAATGATACATCCGGATTAAGATACAATTTCACCAACAGGGAAATAACCCAGGCCCAACTTGCTTGCTTTACTAAGATTATTTTGATGTAATGTCAGTTTTTGTGTCCAATTTTCATTGACAGCAGGCGGATGTTGTCAAACAATGTGATATGCTTAGTCCTGTCATGTACTGTTGCACCCTCATAGCACTTCTTGCGTCTTCTTCTAGTCAACAACCAACTTGAGGAACCCAAGCAACGGAGATAGACGCGCCGGAGAAATACCAACATGACAAGAACAGAGAAATAAGAGAGAAAGCAAGTCAACATAATATTTAACGAGGTTCGACAATTTGCCTACGTCCTTGAAGCAAGGGAGAGATTTTATTGATTCAACAATCAATTACAACTTGTTCCTTACTTTTAAGGAATCTCTCAGAGAGATTTTCAGAGGGATACAATTCATGAAGGCTTTAACCCTTATTTATAGCCAAAGAGTCTCAGGGATTAATCCTTGATTGGATTTAACTCCAATTCAGAACGAAGTCCGAACCTTGAAAGGAGAAGCAGATTCGCGCCCAGAACGCCTATCGGCCGACCGATTGGTCGACCGACTCTGTCCCTCGGTCGACCAGCTTGTCTACCGGGACCAACAGAGACTTCTGCCTTTTAGTCGGTGGATCGCGTCGGTTGACTGCTTACTTGCCACGGTCGACTGGGCGGTCGACCGGGCTTTATCTCCTAGCCTGTTACGAGCTGCGTTCTCGCTCCTTTTGTCTTCCGATCTCTGTCCTATCTCTTCCAATGAGTTTAAAAAACTCTTCCGATGTATTTTATCTCTTTTTTTCTCCTCACTCTCTATAATTCTCTACCTCGGTGAAGATTTTTCAAATTTGAGTCAAACTCCAACGAATATCTGACGAAATCGACACATAATCTCAGCTTGAGCGCTCTGAATGAAATCGACACATGATCTCAGCGAAATCAACATATGATCTCGACTTGGCCAACATACGAAATCGATTCGTTCAAAAATGAATCGCCAGTATACATACAATTGATTTCTAATGACCATACCAGATCTAAATTGAGTTTGTCGTCCCCTCAGGCAATGCTCTCTAAACTCTAATATCAATTGTAAGATTTCAACTTCAGCTCAGTTATTCAAACAGAATGTATCATACATGCCTTCCCAACACTCCATCGAAGAGAAATACCATATGATCCGACTAACGAACGTGTCTACAACTCAGCAACTGACTGGAACACCATTCCAAATGACCTCAAGAAGAACCCAACATGAGCCAAGACTAACTCTCCAACTGACTGGCTCTCTCCAGTCCATACGTCTTCAAGACGGTCCAACCAAATCTGAGTAGAGCACACCAAACACCATCATCGGTTTCAGCAAATTGGATGGACACCCCCTTAAGGAAGCTCAACTATCTTCTCACCAAAGATCAAACGTTTATCGAGATCACAATACTTCATCTCTACATGAAGTCCAACTCTTCACCTCTACATGAAGTCCCAATCAGCTTCTCGAGAACCCATATACACCAAATAGTTTCATATGGGCTGCATCACCAAATGGCTGCGCTTTTACGGCTGCCTACGTATCTTGCCCAAGGGATCAAGCCACCGTAATTCATTGAAATGAGCTCCACTGAGCTCAAGTACCTGTGACTAATCTTCAGCAGCGAATCGAACTGGCTGAGTAATATGAACCTCCTTACTGTCGTCATGGAGAACAACAGCCTTCTTGTTGCGGTCACCAACTTGAGATTCATGCTTCTTCACTTTCGTGGTTTTACCTTAGTTTCAATAGCTGCAAATAATTCGACCTTCTCATCAATGTCTTCAACCTGTTCAGCATTAAAACTGGCTACATGATCTTCACCCGTGTCACATTCGGTGAATTCCTCACTGATACCGAACCAACTGGAGATGGTGACCCGCTGCGATACAATCTTGGTCTTTAATCTTTCCACCTGCTGAGAGATGGTAGACTTCAACAAAGAAGTCTCATTAAATGTGACATATTAACTCAACACAATCTTCTTGTTTTTGGGGTCTCGTAACATGTAGCCTTTCATTTTTTTTTGACACCCAAAAACGCAAACTTCTTTACTCGCGGATTCACCTTGCCATCTTTGACACAAATGTAGGCCGGACTTTCAAATATCAGTAGTAAATCATGATCTTAAGCAGCTTTCTCAGACCAAAATTCCAGAGGAGTTTTACCTCCTATCGCAGTCAATGACAATTCATTTATAAGATGGCTAGCATATACAATCGCCTCAGCTTAAAATGATTTGTCTAATCATGCATTAAACAACAAACACCGGACCTTCTCCAGTAAGGAATGATTTATCTCCTTAGCCAACCCATGTATTCCATCTGTGAAGTGAGTACCAATACCAGTGTTCTGACCAAATTGTAGGAATTGGTTCTTGTATCTTTCAACATTATCAATTTGTAGCTCCTTGATCTTCCTACCAGTCTGTTTCTCCATCATATTCTTTCACTTCACCAACATACCTAGGGCTTCAAACCTTTGTCTCATGGGATATGTCCAATAATGCCTGGATAAATTATCAATAAAAGAGACAAAGTACCTATGACCTCCAAACGATGCAGTCTTAGCAGGTCCCCAAATATTTACGTGAAAACAATCAAGAAAACCTTCCGATTGGTGAGTAGTGGTGCTGAATTTCACCTTCTTCTTGTCCAGAACGCTGTGTTCACCCAATTTCAAGTTGCAGGTAGATGCACCTTCCAATGATCCTTTTTTTGCTGGAGCTTGCAAAGACTTTTCTCCTCCGTGTCCAAGCCTCATCTGCTAGACCTGTATACAAACATTATCTGAAGAAATAGAAGTCTCCACCTGACCTGTACTGTACTACCCTTCAAGTACTAGAGATTATTTCAGGGACGCCCTTCATAACCACCATTGAGCCTTTGGTCATCTTGAGAGCACTATCTCGTATAGATGCAACAAGACCTAATGTTTCCAAAGCACCAACAGAGGTAAGATTCCTTTTGAGTTAAGGTACATACCTCACTTCCTTCAATTCTCGTACCATCCTATCAAACATCTTGAGACGGACTGTACCATCCCTTTCACATTACATGGATGATCATCATTCATGACAGCGAAACATCTATCTAACTTCTCAAAGCTAGAAAATCAATCCTTGTTCGTGCATACATAATAGGTAGCTCATGTATCTAAGATCCACTCAGAATTACCTGAGTAACTAACAGTAGAAAGTAATGGAGAAAGAAACTACCGATGAGTCTGAGTCCGATCTATCCGCCTGTGAAGTACTGGCGTGAGTACTGACCACCTGTGTGAGATTTGCCTCGGTCTTTGACTCCTTCTTACCTTTGGCCTTTGGACAATTAACCTTCCAGTGCCCTAACTCTTTGCATAAGACGCACTGGTTCTTTTTCAGATCTCTGAAATCTAGTCTGGACTTCGATCTCCCGTGAACACCTCTGCCCTTCCGATTAGAACTCCTACCTCTTACCTCCAACGCCTCTGCTGATGTACCTTCGGAAGAGGACCACATGTCCTGCCTCCTTACTTCATAATTTATAAGAGCATCCGACACCTCACTGTAGTTAAGTGTTTATCTACCATTGATCAATGTAAGAGTAAAGTCTCATACTCTTCTTCAGGAAGAGATTTCAACAGAATTACAGTCTTATCCTCTTCATCAATTTTTACATCCACATTAACTAAGTCTGTAAGAAGCTTTGTGTAGCTATTCATGTGTTCGTCCATGGAGAGTTCTTTCGTCATCTGGAAGCGATAAAGCCTCCTCTTTAACTGCAACCGCGACTCGATACTTTTCGTCAGATACTTTTTCTCCAGGATCTCCCACTGCTGCCTTACGGATGTTTCATGCAACACATGATACTTGATGTCTTTTGTCAAGTAAAACTTTATTAAGCCACACGTCGTTTGATTCATCTTGTCCTAATCTTCTTTAGAACTAGAATCATGCTTTTTCTCCAACTGTAGAGTGTTTTCGAGGCTTGATGTCATCAATGCATCCATCACCTCACATCTCCACATACCAAAGTTGTTCTTGTCATCGAACATTACCACATCAATTCTCAATGGATGTGGATGTAGGCTGTCTAAAAATCACTAAAAGACAAGCCATTAAAAAGCAGAATTCCAAGTTCTAGACGCAAAACTAACTTTGGCCGCGTCTCAGCAGCACTAAGGCGCGTGGGTCGAAACCCGCGTCTCAGCAGCACCAAGGCGCGTGGGTCGAAACCCGCGTCTCAGCCGCTCCAAGGCGTGTGGGTCGAAACCCGCGTCTCAGCAACACTAAGGCGCGTGGGTTCAAACCCGCGTCTCAGCATCAAGGCGAGGCTCGGCAGCCGCGTCTCAGCCAACACTGCAGCATCAAGGCGCGTAGGTCGAAACCCGCGTCTCAGCAGCTCAAAGGCGAAACCCGTATCTCAGCAGCTCCAAGGCGCGTGGGTTGACACCCGCGTCTCAGTTGTAACCGTCCCGGTTTCGGGGCCAATCACGGCCCACATAACGGGGAAGGTTAGCCCCCATTATGGAGTGTTTTTAGGAGGCACGTACGCCCCCTGAAACCCCTATAAATAGCCCCGTCGCTATGAAGAAGGGGTCGGATTTTTTTAGTCAGAGGATTTCAGAGAGAAAAGAGAGAGAGTTAAACCCTTCAGAAAACTTGCTGTGTTCAAGTTGCTCTTTGCCTATCTTCTCTTTGAGAGTTTTGGTAGACAGAGCTGAGTTACTCCAGCTACCACCCGAAGAGAAGACCCCCGGAAGATCTCGACGGTCACCCGGTCAACGGAGAACAAGATTCACTCTCCACCGCCACTCGAAGAACCCAGCCTTAAACAAAGGGAGGATTCAAGACTCAACATCCTCCCTCCCTTGTAATCGGAAGACTGATCTGTTGTAATCTTCTATCCAATCAAAAGAATTTTGCAATCGAATCATCCCTTTTCCGACGCGTACAAGAGATGGCGACTCCGCTGGGGACTTCATTTGTTACTGACGAGCAAATCGTGGCGCAAGGTGACGTCCTCTATAAGGGGAAGACGGTCGAATCGCTCGTTGTCGAGTTCGACCAGGCAAAATATGAAGAGTTTCTCTCTTCTGGCTCCAAGAGCCCAAGGACCCGCGTCTGCCGCAGGGTCTCGACTGGCAGTGGCCCCGAAGTCCGATCTGAGACTCTCTCGGGTGCTGCTACTGCAAAGGCAGCCAACTGTGCCAAGCAGGATACACGCGCCAACGTCTCTCAGGAGGCCCGCGTGGTCTCAGGCACAACTGCCGTTGCGACCAACCGCGCCATGCGGAACACACGCGCCAACGTCTCTCAGGAAACCCGCGTGGTCAAAATCTCTGGTGTCCAGCCGGTCCATCCTCTCCCTCAGCACCAAGTCGTCGTTGGTTTCTCTCCACCTCCACGACGCAACCGAAACGCTGAGCGTCGACAGAGGAGGCGTGCGCGTCAACTGCAAGTTGGGACTTCTGATTGTCCAACTGAGACAGGACGCAAAGTTCAATCCGGCGCCTCGGCCGCGCCACGTCCAGCACGCGAAGTCCGCGTTTGGCGGCCCAAACGCGAGACACCCCATATTAGGTCCTCTGAAGTCTGACTCACCAGACGCCAAGGCGAAGCCTGCGCGCCTCGTCAAGTGCAAGAGGCACGCGCCCTTAGGCGTGGGGCCCAGCAGCCCACTCACTCTCAAGCGTCTTTGCCCCGACGCACCAAGCAGCAACGCGACAGTCGCGTCTCGTCTCAACAGAGACGCCAGTCACACGTCCTAAAGCTGCGACGCGAGAACCGCGTCTCTGAATCCTGCGTTCAAGCTGTACAGCGCAATGATGCCTCGCGCCCTCGAAGTTGCGAGGCTAATCTCTTCGATCCTCTTTCCATGGATCTAAGGGATTACTTGACGAAGAAAAGAAGTGCTAATCAAATCACTTCATCATGTTGCTGCCAACGGCTTATCTCTATGCTCTCTGAGTGCCGTTGCGGTTCAGGTGTGAACCAGCAGTATTTAGTTAGACAGCTGGCCCTGATTCCCCCATCAGCCAAAAGAAGGCGCTCTCATAGGCGGAGGATGTTCTCTGACGCTGAGTATCCAGAGCTCACTGCAAATATGACAAGCAGGAGTAAGGGAAAACAACCTGCAGTCAGTTCTGAAGATGAATCTGACTCTGAACCGGAAGGAGTGTACCGACACACTCGCACCCGGACCGAGGCCATTCCCCCGATTGACTATAATGCCCTAGCTCAGGGCGTTAAAATGAATGATTCTCATTCTGCTGTAGCATAATCGCAGGCCTCGAACTCTTCCATCGAGAAGGAGGCCTTCACCTACATGACAAGCACTCCTGAGGAGACAGCCCGGCGCCTGGATCAGCAAGCCCAGGTTCAGAGGGAACAACTCGATATGATTCTTGCTCAGCGGGAATCTATCGACTCTCTCAAACAGATGCTCACACAATTGCTCGAAGACAGGAGGAAATCTCCCCCTAGAAAGTCTAAGGGCAAACGAAAAGAGGGAGAAAGCTCATCTTCCAAACACTCCGAGAAGAACGCGCAGTCTACTTCTGGTTCGTCTAAATCCTCATCACAGGAAAAGAACGACCAAGACCGGGGAAAAGTTTATTCTAAAAGAATGAATCAGTTGGAGCAACGTCTTGAGGCCCTCACCAATCGGAAAGGTCTCCAAGAAGCAGGAGTGGTCCGCCCATATCCAGCTGAATGGGACCTGGTTCCATACCCGCCCAAGTTCAAGGCTCCAGCCCTCTAAGCATTTGATAGGAAAGGTTCACCGAACCAACATATCTACTATTTCAAATCCCAAACCGGGAATATGGTAGATAACGATGCCATCCTGGCGCGTTTATTCATCGGCACCCTAAAAGGGCTGGCCATTGAATGGTTCATGAAGCTTCCAGAAGAATCCATCAAAAATTGGGGCGACTTGGAGAAGCTTTTCTTAACACGCTTCTTCGAAGATGACTCGGAAGTCACAATGCCCACCCTTTTAGCCACCAAGCAGCGAAAGGGAGAGTCCGTTAAGTCTTTCGTGGAAAGATTTCGGAATGTGGCACTCCGATGTCCAAGTGGCATGACCCAGGTCACCCAGATGGAAACATGCCGCCACAATCTCCAAACCTCACTCCTTGCTCAAATAGGAGTTGCTGAAAGCCGCACCTGGAAGCAATTAGTCCAACAAGGTGAACAGGCTGAGGAGATTGTTGCCCGCGTCAGAGCGGAAGAAGGTAAGTCCAGGCCTGAAAGGTCAACAAGGCGTGCGCCAGACACATCCCTCCAAGCCAAAAGGAAGGATAACTTGGCAGCGGAGACCAAGTCCCCTGTCAAACCTCAACTGGTCAAGGGAAGTGGCTCTTCAGTCAACCACGGGCCAACAAACAGTATTCCTTCAAGGATGAACATGTCGACTCGCTCTTCAAATTACTCAACAAGAGCAATCGACTGAAGCTTCCTGAAGCTAGGCGCCCCGAGGAAGTCGGTAAAACCGATAATCCCAGCTACTGCATGTATCACAGGATGTTGGGACACCCTAGCAAGAGCTGTTATGTCTTCAAGGACATCCTTCAGGCCCTGATTGACGCGGAGTTATTGAAACTCTGACCAGAGCAGAAGAAGGTGACGGCTAATGTGACGTCAGTTCTCCAGTTTGGGAGACAACCCCCAACACCCTCTGGAGTAGTCCCTATCCCAAGAGGAGAGCTGAGAATGGTTAACACAGACCCTCACCAACAGCAAGAGAAGGGCCTAGTACCTGTTCCCACACCTCAGGAAAAGTCATGTGGGTCCACCCTGACCTTATTGATGGCCAGCAATGGACTACTTTAACCAGCAGGAAGTCCAAAGGCAAAGCAAAGGCTTCATCCTGCAACGTGGTGTGTGCCTCTTCTCGAGAGGCGAAAACTGATATTCCCCCGCTGACCGACTCAGAAGAAGAGACAATAGTTCTGGCCGCAGAACCCAATCAGCTGGTGGCAGAAACCCGTTTGGGGCAGCCATATTTGAAAAAGTATGGCGAAACGGCGGTAACTCCTCCAAGACCCACTGCAGAGCCAGCCAAGCCCTCCACGAAGCAACTCGAATAGAAGACCCCCGGAAGATCTCGACGGTCACCCGGTCAACGGAGAACAAGATTCACTCTCCACCGCCACTCGAAGAACCCAGCCTTAAACAAAGGGAGGATTCAAGACTCAACATCCTCCCTCCCTTTTAATCGGAAGACTGATCTGTTGTAATCTTCTATCCAATCAAAAGAATTTTGCAATCGAATCATCCCTTTTCCGACGCGTACAAGAGATGGCGACTCCGGCCACACTATAATACCAAGCCCGGGCACCTTCAAACAAGTTCCCACTGAAGGCGAGTCGAGCATTGGGGTTACCGACATATAGTTGGTCATAGCCGAACTGTCGGGCGAAGCGATTCGGCATGTACGGCTCGATCGTGCACGAATTCCCTTGTCGGAAAAGCACATACCCGGGCCGAATATTGACCAACCACCAGAAAACTCCCAATGACAGCCTCGTGAAGTCATCTGGGCCCACGAAGTCAGCAAATTTATCCCCGAAAGATGCACCAGCAATCTCGGGGAAGCAGCGATTGAGCTGGTAGTTCGAAGCAGCTAGAAGGCATCTCCGAATGAAATACATATAAGTATTACACCAGCTTGAACCCTCCAACCGCTGTACGAAAGGGGTAAACCCCTCACTCTAAGACACCGGCGTCATCAGGGAGGGACAGTGCATAACGTACCAAGCCATTAGGTACGTGTAGGGAAGCTCAACCCGAGGGTTGGGACGCTTTACCGTCGGCCTCACCTCTGAGTCAACAATCGGCTCACCCTGCGAGTCGACAACTTTCTCTACCCTGCACAGACTCTGAGTTAAGGCCCGCAACCCGCTTTGAATACCGGCCGCCATGGCCGGGAGGAGGGCTATGGGCCTACCATAAGCCAGGAGCACCGCCGGGTACACTACGTCGGCAACAATCACTTCATGTGGCAGTGTCGGCACCACACAGCGCTTCAACCACAACATTAAGAAGCCCGCCAACAGTGCTCGATTGGAGATAGGGGTACGGGCTTGATGATGGAAACTTTCGAAAACCGTGTCAGGTTCGAAAGTGTCCTCGTTCGACTCTGTGGTGTAGGAATCTACAGAAGCCTGAATCCTATCGGCAATCTCCTCGTCGGAGCTGGGAGCCAGTCGGGTCACGGGATGGTCTTTCTGATTGACGCCATTAAACAAGTAGCTTGCCCAAGACAGCTGCTTGACTCCCCTCGCCCTCCAAGAGGTTATCTGGCCGCAAATGTGGAAGTGACATAACACCTCCCAGTAAGTCTCGTACACTCGAGGAGACGTTTTCTTCAAAAGATGAAGCTCCTCAGTGGTCGGGACGTATTCTTCATAAGGAGAGTCCCCATTACCAGCCCCGAGACTTCGTACAACTCGTGCAGGGCAAGACCCATCTCTCCGACCAGAGTGAAGAATGTCCCCGTCAGAGGATTGTAACGCTCCAGGATCCCAAAGAAGTTTTGAGAACTTGGTGGAATACCATACTGTACGGCCCTGACCGCTTGGTACAATTCCACATGCTCCAACAGGCCTCCAAGATCGGCAAGGACGAAGCTCACCATCTTGCCCCACCAATACTTCTCAGTGGAATGGATCCACCCGAGCGAACGGAAGTCGACCGGAAAATCACCCCCCACTTTCATGAATGCATTGAGGAAGGTGGTGCCGAGTTTAGGAGTTTCTCCTACTGGGTGATCAGTCCTCAACAGCCCAGGAAACAGGCCGAGAGCCTCCTTATCATGACCAGCATGATATACCTTCTTGGAGCCTAGGTTGCCGAGAGTAACCTCAGGGACGGGTCGGGAAAGCTCCCATGTCAGTTTTCGAGGGACGGACATGTGCTGGAGATAAGATAGTGGGTACATCCTCTCTATGTTCGGAAGAAAGAACCTTCTATCCTCTATCTGACGGAGCCATTTATAATCTCCGTCATGCAAAGAATAGCCGCCCTCGCTAATGTGATCTCCAAAGAAGAAAGCAGGCTTCTCCATCGGAGCGCGAGCATTCGTTGTGAATGCCGCGTCAGTCATAAGCTCCCGAAAGGTTGCCGCGTCAACATTGGAGAGCCTCTCCCTTCGCTCCTTCGACTTGTTGGCAATCACAGGAGCAGTCCTTTGCAGCACAAAGGTTAAATCACGGTCAGCACCACCTATGTGCCCGAAGTGGCGCCTCTTGGAGAGTGGGCTGGAAGAGTGTCGCACTGCATAAGAGAATGACACTTGATCAGAAGTCTAAACGAAAATGGTTAAGTGTCTATAATTCAGACGCAGAAGAGATACCGGACGCAGAAATTGTCAAAATCCGCGTCCAACCTGAGAATCCGCGTCCAGACATGAGGACCCGCGTCCAGACCTGAGGACCGTGAGGCCAGCAGGGACTCTGCGTTTTCGAAATCCAAGACTTATGAAAAATATCTAAGTACTTGGACTCGGTGCAAGGTTCATAAAAACCAGCGTCTGATGTCACAGAACGCAAGAATCAAGTCTGTGTCCGGATCTTTCACAATTAGAAACATTCTAAGTGATGACTCCGGAACGCAAGGCTTACTGGCGCCCTATGTTCAACAAACAAGTACATCCTCAAGCGGATAAAAGCGGTAGGGTCATCAAACCCGCGCCTTGTTTGTTAACTCAAAGACCGCGTCTGGGAACCAAGCACGGTCTCGAATCCACGTTGGCGGTTCTCTTTCAAAGAAAGGATTTTTTAGGGTTATAAGAACTCCATAAACCCCTCTAAAAGGCGAAGATCAAGCCTGATGGCGTTATACCTAAGATAGGGGCTTCCTGCATGGAGGAACCACCCCTTTGGGCCTCAGTGACGACCGCCTTCGATGATGAAGCAGTTCGCTTGGCCTTGGGTGCCATTGCGAATTAAGAATCTAATGCTAGACGGAAGAGAAGAGAACAAAGGAATCCTTTTTCTCAAAACCCTAGCAAGATGCACCCGAAGACGAAAGAGAGACTAATGATGATTCTCTCGATGACTGTTGCCATTTATAGGCACAGCGATTCGCAAAGATACGCGGTGCTTGGCTCGATTGACTCAACGGCGAATCGTCTTTTGACGCGTAGACAGCGCATTTAATACAGCGTGAAGTTCGCACGCCAAAAAGAAAGTGTCCCTTCGACTCCACAGGACACGTGACAGTGCACTCATGGCATGGCACGGATTCGCACCCAACAGCCGCGCCTCTTCAATGGACGCATCCCTTCAGCACGGCCATAGTCGCGTCCAGAAAGTCGCGTCTTCACTCAAAAAAAGATGCGTCCCTCCGAAATTCGCATCCTTCCAATCCGGCCTAGCATCGCGTCTGCCTTGTGGAATATCAGTCGCGTCTTTAAAGCAGTACTATCCCTGCGTCCCAAAAGAGCTGGCGTTCAGTCCTTACTTCTGCAAATCAGTTCAACAGTACACTGGCACAAGCAGACGACCGTCCACTCCTGGCTTTAAAGTACACCCACGACAGACTTAAAGCAATCGGGGAGGTTTAGATTGTGCATCTAAATACTCAACACGATCAACTTTGGTGGCTTCAAAGAGTTCCACAGTACACTCACGAAGACCATACTCCAGATAAGATCAAACCCGGAGCATTGACAGTCCAGTCACAAGGGTACGCTCAGATAGAGTCCAAAGTATTTCGAAATCCGTCCCACTTAACTGCGGAATGTCGAAAACTTTGGAGGGGGTTCTGTAGGCTGTCTAAAAATCACTAAAAGACAAGCCATTAAAAAGCAGAATTCCAAGTTCTAGACGCAAAACTAACTTTGGCCGCGTCTCAGCAGCACTAAGGCGCGTGGGTCGAAACCCGCGTCTCAGCAGCACCAAGGCGCGTGGGTCGAAACCCGCGTCTCAGCCGCTCCAAGGCGCGTGGGTCGAAACCCGCGTCTCAGCAACACTAAGGCGCGTGGGTTCAAACCCGCGTCTCAGCATCAAGGCGAGGCTCGGCAGCCGCGTCTCAGCCAACACTGCAGCATCAAGGCGCGTAGGTCGAAACCCGCGTCTCAGCAGCTCCAAGGCGCGTCGGTTGACACCCGCGTCTCAGTTGTAACCGTCCCGTTTCGGGGCCAATCACGGCCCACATAACGGGGAAGGTTAGCCCCCATTATGGAGTATTTTTAGGAGGCACGTACGCCCCCTGAAACCCCTATAAATAGCCCCGTCGCTATGAAGAAGGGTCGGATTTTTTTAGTCAGAGGATTTCAGAGAGAAAAGAGAGAGAGTTAAACCCTTCAGAAAACTTGCTGTGTTCAAGTTGCTCTTTGCCTATCTTCTCTTTGAGAGTTTTGGTAGACAGAGCTGAGTTACTCTAGCTACCACCCGAAGAGAAGACCCCCGGAAGATCTCGACGGTCACCCGGTCAACAGAGAAAAAGATTCACTCTCCACCGCCACTCGAAGAACCCAGCCTTAAACAAAGGGAGGATTCAAGACTCAACATCCTCCCTCCCTTGTAATCGGAAAACTGATCTGTTGTAATCTTCTATCCAATCAAAAGAATTTTGCAATCGAATCATCCCTTTTCCGACGCGTACAGTGGATTCATAGATTTCACGATAGATATACTATCTCCAGCCATCTTCTCAATAGATTCCTCAAAGCAATGCGAAAAACAAACGGAGTTAGATAAAAAAAACTATATAAAGATAGGATCTTTATCTCAAGGTGAAACCCTAGGAGAGTTTCCGAAACGATCTACTCCTCGAACTTCGATTCCTCGAGCAATCCAAATGATGTTATGAGATCGACACACGATCCCACAAACAGTCCCAACGTTGTTTCGAGATCAACACACGATCTCCGCCAAACAGCAACCAATACTCTTGGAATCGACACACGATCCCACGGCGAACTTGGGATGCTCTGATACCACTTATTGTACCCTGATAGCACTTCTTGCACTTAGCGCCTTCTTCTGGGAACCAATCAACTTGAGGAACCCAAGCAATGGAGACAGACGCGCCGGAGAAGTACCCACACGACAAGAATAGAGAAATAAGAGAGAAAACAAGCCAAAATATTTAACAAGGTTTGACAATTTGCCTACGTCCTCGAAGTAAGGGGGAGAGAGATTTTATTGATTCAACAATTAATTACAACCTGTTTCTTGCTTTCAAGGAATCTCCAAGAGAGATTTTCAGAAGGATACAATTCATGAGGGCTCTAACTCTTATTTATACCCAGAGTCTCAGGGATTTAGAAAACCCCGATTGGATTCAACTCCAATTCAGAAACGAAGTCCGAATCTTGAAAGGAGAAGCAGATTTGCGCTCAGATATGCTTGTCGGTCGACTGGTCGACCCTTTCTCTCGGTCGACCGGCCGGTCGACCGGTACCAACAGAGACTTCTACCTTTCAATCGGTCGACCGCGTCGGTCGACCGGGCGGTTGATCGGGTTACGCCTGTGCACATTGTACACACCGGTCGACCGGGCGGTCGATCAGGCTCTGTCTCCTGACCTGCTGCGAGCTGCGTTCTCCCTCCTTTTAGCTTCCGATCTCTGTGTAATCTCTTTTAATGAGTTTAAAAAACTCTTCTGATGTCTTTTATCTTCTCTTTTCTCTTCTCTCCCTACATATACTATACGGAGGCTTAGTAATTCTTGTCTTCAGGAGGGAAGCCTAATGCATCATTGTTTTCACACGGTTTCTTGGGGCTTGTGGGAATGGAGTTCTCTTGCTGCTGCTGCGCACCTGTGAGTTCTTTTTCCATGTATTAGATTGACTAGGTCATTCACTTCATCCACCAGTAGTAGTAAAAACAATTTTTATTTCTAGCTTTCTTTTTACATTTTGACTCGGGCAGATCCCACAGCAAATGAAGGTGATTATATTCGTTTAGTTTTGCATGGTAAGTGTTGAAAGAATGCCGAACTTCTTTGTTCTTCGATTCATGGCCTGAAGTCTGGAGAACAGTGGTTTGCTCTATTGTTACAAAAGGAGCATTGGTCACTTCAGTTCTGGCACGAGGGGAAGCCGTGGGAGCGTTACTAACAGCACAGTGGTGGAGTTGTTGAGTCGAGCAATGACATCAGGTTGCTGCGATTGACATTAGGGGGGCAGGGAAGTTCAGGTCCGTGGTTGGAGAATGTTTGGTAAAGATCCATGTGGTACATGCCACCTTATGCACCAAGCAGCCATGTAAACATTGGTCTTTGCAACTCCAGCAAATTTAATATTTTGCCATGAACACAGCTGGCTTAACTAGTACATCAAGATGCATGAAAAAAATATGTGCACGCAGCTACCTGAAAGAGCTAATATAGATTTTGACTAACAGAAAATTCCTCATTGAGACAGAGATCAAAAAGAAATGAAGTAGTTGACAACAAAAAGGAGCAGGGTTCTTTTCACTTCTCGGTCCGGCAGAAGCACCACTTGAAAATTGATAGAAATGCAAGCTATAAACAATTGCCATCCCTAGACAAACCTAACCACCCACACTATTCCTTACCAACTCATTTCTCAAAGTAAATCGGGGGAAAAGGAGAGGAAGGAAATTACAGGGACACGCATGCAAACTACTGCTAAGATACAAATTATGCGGTCTTTGGCTTGATTCTCTTCAGCCTTAATTACAGGAAAACAACAGCCAGTGCCACACCCGTCCCTGCAAATACAAGAACATAATTATATGACCTTAAGTATACGCAGTCATCGATGAAGTGGGAAACAAAGAAAGAGTTATTTTGTACCGAGAAAGTTGATGGGGGTAAGAGAGAAATGAGGTCACAATGACTACCACCCTCTTCACGCAGTTGCCAACAGAGTGGGTGACGGGCGAAACTTTAGCCAGAATCATATATGAAACCTACCACAGTTTTTCCAAGGACAGACATAGAACTATGTCACAAAGGCAATAATTTAAATAATAAGAAAAAAAGGAGACAGCATGCCAGTTGTATACACGTGTAAAAGAAAATTTGAATAGGCTTGAAACCTCTGCTCCTCAGTAATAGAAGAAATCTTTTCATGTGTTTCACTTTTCTATACATAATAAAAATACATAGTTTTTGATGTTCAAAGGGGGAAATGGCTTTTTAGCTAAGCTTGGTATTGGATGACATTGGTAAAAATAACAAGGTACATGTACAAGCAATGACATTGTCAAAATAAAGTGGTAATTGGTGCATATGTTTATGTTAAACTTGAAGGAAAGCAATACAGATTGAGTTTACAATCATGGGTATTATTACATGGAACAAAGCTTAATGAGGTACAATGCGGAAAATTATTTATTATCCTGATTCCAGTAAATGCATCTTGAAATATGGATGGAGAATAATATTACTTATCATGTAAAAAAATAGATAAAAAAGACTATCTAATTTTCATATTATAGCTCAATATTCAACACTTCACCTGTTTGCACCATTAGGGAGAATAGGGTTTGTTTTTCATGATACACAAAGTCCAATTAATATAGCAGCAACTGATGCCCTATAATGCAACACACTTGTAAAGAAAGTTTGCAGACTTCTCTGGGTTGAATCTTTCAATCAAGGCCTGGAAGGACAAATATAACTAACAATCGTGTTTCCAGCTAAGCCCTACCAACCCCCAAAATGTGGGATAAAGGCCCTGTCAGTCCATACCTCCACTCACACTCTCTTATTGAATCTCCCCATATTAAAAATTAATGTGTCTAAAGATGAATTAGTCAGAACATGAATGACATTTAAAAAGTTGAGCATTTAGAATCGACTAAGAGCATGCCCAGGCACCGACAAACACATACATCACCAACCAAGGAGATGCATGCGACCTTTGATGTTCTTAGAGCAACAAATTTAACAGCAAAGCATATATATGATAGAAGGAGAGGGAGTGAAGAAATTAAAGGGAAAACGTAAAAAACCAAAGCATAAACTACAGAAGGTCAAAACATACTTCATGTTTTTGTAGAAGATTCAGTTTCCTATATTAATCATCACCAAATGATCACACCCAGCACCTAGAATCTATATGCCCTTTGACCACCACTTATCAGATGCTTTTTAAAAAATTGCCCAAGACAATTAAAAGAACAAGTAACATAATCAATCAAACTTCTTCAAATAGGTTGACAAGATGTATGCAGATTATTTCACAGGTCAATGCCAATGGCAGCACGACACTGGAATACTGATTTTCCAAACATGTGAGTGTTACAAGGCCAATATTTGAAGCCTTAGTATTCACCCCAAAAGAAACTTAAAACAAATAAAATTCAAGATGATATAAAGCATAATTAAAAAAAAAAAAAAAACTCAATCATATCTTACCTGTTGATAGGCATGAAAACATAGCCCAGCAAGAGCGATCTTGTATATATTTGTTGAAGATTCAGACCCTGAATCATTCAAGCAAAAGGACAGGTTAGCAGCGTAAATGTTACACACACGTGCACATGTCTGTTGACGTGCAGATACGTGAATATGCAATGTGCTTCTAACGTCGTACTCACAGCAGACAGCACAAATGCAGGAGTGAACTTTGTGCCTTCCACAAACAGAGTCACAGGAGTTAACAGGAAGAATGACATAATTGTTATAATCGAGAAGAGATTAACGTTGTCCAGAGATTCCTGTTTCAGAATAGATTGCAGGTCAAGAATCAAAACTTTCCAGGGACACTGAATGCTAGCAATTCAGCAAAATTCATAGCTTTCATCTGCATTAATGTCATAATATCTAATAGATTCTGTTCTAAAAGGTTTAAATCAATGATCAATTCAATCGAAGGGGTGCTATTTCTGAACACTATTACTTCAGAAAAGAATACCTCTTTCTTAACCATGACTTTTTGCTGAGTACATTACGTGATTGGATGGTAACATTGGAAGCCATTGCACTCCAAAATCCATCCTGTTTCATGGGAAGAGTCAACATAATAAATTCCGAAGTCAGTATGACTGGTACTAAAGTTTAAAGTTTAATTATAAAAAAAATTCTTCAATAGTATGCTGAGGAACTACATGACTGTTTCCTGCGAATATGTGCTCACATTGATCTTATCTTACTTTAGTTACAGCTTAATTCTGTAACAAATCACTTACAAGTTAAAAGAAGCTTCAGTCATGGATACCAAAACCATACCACCAACAATTGGTATGAGAGAAAGCACCACCCAAGGAGTAGGCATCTGCACATTTAATAAAGAGAAAACAGAGAGAACCAGAAATTTATTAAACTGCAACATTGCATTTAATATGAATAGTAGTGTTTTTGTTTCTCAAGCACAATTACCAGCATCAACAAGAAAATATAAATTTTAGTCATTAGATAGGAACACGAGTGATATTAAATTGCTTAGTAAGCACATAATTGGCATCCGATAGGAACAACCATTTTTGCTATGCCCTTCAGCACATTTTTTTGGCTAGCTAGTCCATGCATGTGTTCCCTTCCCTCTGACTATTGATATCTCTCCAGTTTGTCAGTCTTTCAGGTTCTTTTCAGCATGTGTCCAATTCTCTGATAACATTACCATGGCCAATAAAGCCTTAGGGTTAACAATCTCTCTGCAGCTTGCAGCAGAACGAATAATATGATAGTCCTTTTATATATACATTCGTGATATTGCTTAAGAGTTTACGGTTTACTTCTGATATTAAGTTGCTCGAGTTGTAATAATATGTCCAAGGCCATGACCTCCATATGTCAATAGGATTGACAAGCAGCATAGGCTGCATATCATGCTGAATCTCACAATGAACGATTAAACTAGTGAATTAGGGAAATGTCCATAAGAGCTAATCAATTGCACCATCTACAAGAATCTTTTGGATCTAAAGACCGTAGAGGAAGGAAAGCCGAAATTTGTCTTTGTGCAGAAAAAAAAATTGTTTTCTATAGGAACTATCTATTTGATTTAATAAAAATAAAATTTGGAAGAGAAATTTACCTCTCCAAGGAACAGGGCAGATAAAAGAACGGAGAAGAATGGCTCCATAGCTTTGATTGTGTGAGTGAATGAAACAGAAACTTTCTCGAGACTCATATTAGTGAAAAGGTTGCCCATTGTGTGGACAATGGCCAATGGTAAAATTGCCACAAGCTGCACAAATGATATTACAATTCATAGAAGATTATATCTGTGTGTACATAAACATACCCCTCTTGTGATGTCATGTGCGTAAACATTGACTTACCTGTGAAGAAGAAATCTTAGGTCTCTTGTAAAGGTTTGTAGTCCACATAAAAAGTACAAGGACTGTCCCAACAGCAAATTGAACAGTCGTCATGGTCATAGGGTAAGGAAAAACTTTCAGAACCTGTGAAAACAGGAGACAGTAGATATTTTGCTTCCATAAAGGAAAGATAACTGGATATAACAACAATCCCATCAGATATGCTTAAGAATAGAGCATAGGGTCAGAAATTCAACAGCAAAAACTTCTACAGGACTCTCATCGGTAACTGTTGTTGAATCAACAAGATCATCAAAGTGAAATTTCAGCTCTGTTCTATAATGACATTAAATTGAATACTGAAATACAAAGATCAAGCCTGTCATTACTGCAGTCTTTCTCCTTTTCTAGGGAAGGCTTCCAGGGACACTACAAGAATTTTTGCTTGACAACATGCCACAATCAAAGAATAATGTAAAGTTATTAACCAAATAAAAGATGCAATTGCTCAATGATCCAGAGCAAAAAGTTGGAATGTTTCTCTTAATTAAATGTCAGGACAAAACTTTTCTACCATTCCAGATACTCATGTTGTAAACTCATTTAAGTAAGAGCATTGCACATAAAACTGATTGACTTCAATCTTTGACAAGGTGTTATATATTTGAACTCAACAGATGGCAAACAATCACTATATTAACATGTATGTTTAAGTTTTAACATTAAACAGTTCATGTGTAGGCTATTTCTCATGTCTGTGAGTTTCCAACACGAAACATGTATCCATCAGTCTGATATTATTTCAAGCCATTATAAAACAGATGCAGCGTATTTACTACGAGATCGTCAACATGTATGTCAGGGAATTTTAGGCGAACTCATCTAAACTTTAGCTCCTTTGTTCATTATTTCGTTCTTTAGGTTCTCTCCATATGCAATGACAACCTCAAACCAGTGGTAGTTTATATATATATATATATATATATATATATATATATATATATATATATATATATATATATATATATATATATATATATATATATATTCACAAACATGCATACAAAACAAGTCCTTGTCTACAGTTTGGAGAATTCCCTTGCCTGACACCAAATGGCCAAGATAGAATTACAGCATAGGAATCCTGCAATTATCACAATTAATTTTTGTGTTCCAGAATATCCGCAAACTCCCAATTAACCAATCCTGGCAGATCTAATAATTTATGATCCCAATCTTATGAACAGGACCGCAGAAGGTCTCTTTGATCTGGATCAGATGTCGGATCTGGCATCGAATCATACCATCCTACAGTTGGATCTATAACTATCCAGTTTGAGGATCTTGCACTCCAATCAAGTTAAACAATTCAGATGAACAGAGTGAAAACCGTTTATCATGTTCAACCAATAAAACAAGGCACTTTTTCAGTTGAATAATATTTATTTAATAAATTTTTTTTATATCCACAGAATTTCTTCAAACCTATATTAGATATTTATTTTGGTTTCAAATTTTGGCGAAACTATAGTTGGCTTATAGAAATTTTAGGAAAAAAAAAAGATTCAGAGTTGAAAATCAATTCATTATCCACTTCAAAAAAATATGGATTCAGACATTTGCAGAGGCACATGTTGCTTATTCGTATTAAAATTTAGATGAAACATGAAATTCCAAGAATCTTCTTTATATTGATTCTCTATCATTTTCCTTTTTGTTAGAAAATGATGAAGGAGGTATTTATTCAAATGCCAAACAAATTAAAGTAAGGAAACTCTTTCCAAATTCCAATGCAATATTCCATGATTCATGAATGAACCACCGCTCTTCCATGCATAAATGATAAATGATTGATGGTGCATGTTCCTATTTTAATATCACCTACAAAAACCATACTATGATGTGCAATACAAGTATATCTTAAATGTATGCACATAGCATATCTTAGTTGTACATTTGATATAACCATGGGAAAAAGATGTGCAAGTGCATGTGTATAAGTGGTTTCAGGCGTGCTCTGGTTCATTTTTATCAGGTTTGGAAGAATATCAAACCTGCCAGTTCAGGTCACAGGCCCCAACTTTCCAAATTGTAATGTTCCAAGTTGGGTTCGAGTAGACCTGATCTGACCTAACCTCTACGAGTCTACGACTGCTTATGATGTGATCCCAATTATGACAACATTGCTTGCAACATACATGACCCGAAGCCCTCCAGAGATAGTCATGGATGTTTTCTAATATCTCCTAAATAACAAATCAAATAACTAGGTACTCGAGCAAATGAAACATTTTCGCCTTGCAGTAATGTGGACAGTAAATTTCATCAAATTGCCTTAAACCTCTCCACCAACCTAGAGATATGAAAATAACAACCACAAGGCAGCCATACATCCATGAAAAGCAAAAGGAAGGGGCATTTCATATAAAAGTTAGGTTTGTTGAGAGAAGCAATAACCAAATCTACCGATATTAGTTTTTCATAGAATATGATTGTCTGTGTAATTAAATTTTTAAAAAGGCCTAAAAGTTAAAAACCTAGAGGAAAAATATCCTCAGCGACATTACACTTCACCTGTACAACCTTGATCATATCAATTTTTAGATCCAATGCAAATAGAGTCTTGACTTGTTTAATTAATTCAAAAGACTCCACCTATTAGATCACTGATCACTTGTCATCATAGAAAATATCAGGATATGCTTGCTCTATGAGATTTTGATGCAACATGCTTTTGAAGACCAGTCACCTCACAGTATTGTCATAATTGCTATCTCCAGAAACGAGGAAAAGGCAGTACAAGATCTATGACAGTAGCAGTCACTTAAACACAAATAGAAATGATGGAGAAATAGTTAATTTATTTCTAAATCATTTTGTCATTGAAAAATCAAATGGTGAAGCTTTTTATCAACATCCTGATCTTAATAGTTCAACTATTGAAGGTTAGATGATTTTCACCCATTTAAACAAAACCTAAATGAAAGGCCCTTATGAGATCTAGAAAAAGCTCTAGATATCACAATAAACAATGTTCATAATGTATCACTTCAATACATAAAAATTATGCATAAAAAAAATCGGATCGAAATAAATAATAATAACATGTCACATTAAAATCTTCAACAAGAAATAATTTTTGGGTTAAAAGAAATAAGGTTATTCCTATATACCACCCCCAAAAAAATATTTCGTATTTCTAAAATTACCCCCTAATCTTCATATTTCAAAAATTACCCCCCTAATTCTTTAATTTGATCAAATTGCCCCCGCCGTTAGTTAAAAAGCATCATAAAATAATATTCTGTAAATTTCTGTGAAATTCCTTTAATACACCACTTCAGTTAATACCATTCTAATTAATTGATTACCATAAACTTAATTGATTTGGGGTGACGGGAATGACCTCCGGCTATTTTAATTGATTAAACCTAAACTGTTAGAGAGAGAGAGAGAGAGAGAGAGAGAGAGAGAGAGAGAGAGATTGGAAGGAGGGAGGATGCAGGAAGAGAGAGAAATGATAACATTGGGGAATAAATTTGAAAAAAAAAATTTGAGAGTAAAGGAATTATATTTTAAAACTGTAAAAAAGATAACATGAGGGTAAATTTTAGAAATATGAAGATTTGGGGGCAATTTTAGAAATATAAAGATTTGGGGGGTAATTTCAAAAATACGGAAGATTTGGGGGGTATATATGGGAATAACCCAAAGAAATAACAGTTAACCATGATAATAAGAAAAGGGCGACTCAATCAAAATAAAATAAATATAAATTACAAAAAGGGTCCCAAATAAAACTGAAAAGGTTCCAGAACAAAAAGAAAGGGAGAAAAAAAAAGAATCCAAACTAAAGCAAACATATCAAGAAATGAGTAATACTTCGGTACATCTGGTTCCAGATGGCCTTTTAGTTCTCAAAAATCCTGCAAATACGCTAGAAAGTACAATGGATCTACAAAGAAAAGGGAGAAAAAGAATGGAATAAAAGAGACAAAGTTCATGGAATCCGCTTTCACAAATTAGGGGTGACCTAGAAAATAACGTTAAAGACCACCAAAAAATTCCAGAATAGAATAAATATATATAGTTAAAAGGAACGTAAACAAGTAAAAGATTAATTAATAAATTCTGATGCAACAAAAGGGGGAAAAAAAAAAACTCACTGAATTAACATTAACAAAGCAAAGCTAAATAACACCTGCGCAGTCCAGAGTAGAACCAAGATCCGCTAGTGTTTAAATCCAGCCAAATAAGCTACATGACTGCCAATTATTATACAATGTCATGTTACGAAATTCTATAACGGAATATGGATCAGTTAATGCTAAATGACAGTAATCGCGGTGAAAGAAATCTGAAAAAATAAGCCGCACGATTCTTGAATCGAGCTATCAGAAACAGATGCACTCAGAATGTGGACATCGGTAGTGATCATTCCGATAGAGAAAGAAAAAACAAAAATAAAAAAAAACATGAATTCAACCCCATTTTTTTCAAATTCCAGATATCGTACTGTCAGCGAGAGATAAGTATCATTAGATCCAGGCGACACAACGAGAAGGAAAGACATTACCTGCTTGTTGTAGATGTTGAAGTAGATATTGAAGAGATACCACAATCCGAACAAGACTCCGAGCTGCAGCGTCTGAAGCGTCGCGCTTCCGCTGCTCTTCTCACTGGCGACCTCACCGGAGCTCTCTCCGGCGGCGGATCTGGCGACGACCTCGCGATCAGGCGGCGGAGGGAAAAAGGAGCTGGAGCGGGGCGAGTGGGGCGAGAGTGAGAGGCGAGAGGGGAAAAGCGCCATGGATCGCGATCGGTTTGGGCTTCAAGGAAGAGGAAAGGACGGCGATTGGACGGAATCTTGGGTTAGGGCCAGGGTTTGGGCGAGATCGAGATGGAGTTCTGAGCTTAAGGAGAGGGGCCGCAGGCGAGAGGGCGAAGGCTGCGCTCTGCATTTTGTCTGCTCTCTCTCTCGGTATTTTTTCTCCTATTTCTTCCCGCCGAGAGTGCGATTGGTTGGTGGATATCAGTTATTTTACATTTTGAACCCTAACTAATTCATTTATTTCTTCAGCCGTACTTGTTTAGAACTTCTAATTTCTTGATAAAAAACTATAAATTTTTTTTCTTCATTAAACTGTAGATAATACAGAGAACCAACAAAATCAATTTTCAATCACTCAACTAAAGTATTCTCCACTTTTAAACTGACCGAATGGAGGTTTTCTCCCGTGCCTCCTTCACAAGTTGTGTTCGTCCATCTGTCTCTTCCTATCCACACACACAGGGGGAGAGAGAGAGAGCGATTAAGAGAGAGCAGCCGGAGTTCTCTCCCCTCTAGTCTCCTCCCCCCCTCCTCTTTTTTCCTCCTCCCCCCCTTCCTGCCCCCCTTCTACTTGCTCGTCTTTACCGTGAAAATCAACAGATTTTCCATCACAAACACGGTATACTAGTCCTTGTTAATATTTGTTAGACTTGGCTGGCCAGCCCTTGAGAAAGCTAGACACAAGCTCATGCTTAATCAGAGTTAGATCTAACTCAAAGGCTGGCTTATTTCTAGATTTGTTTAGTGAAGCTCCGAATATGTGTCATCGGATCAAACAATCAAAGAGATCTCTTAAAAGATTAGTATGCTCCTACATCTTCAAGGACTATGATTGACCTTCTCCATACAAGAAGGTTAAGCCCCCCCCTCTTTCTACACATGCAACAAGAGAATTGCAACTCCTCCTTTTCTTATTCAAGTCTTCAATAAAGGTTACCTATTTTGCTTAGATCGTGAATAGCGACAAATGATTCTCGTGGTGCTCTTTGTAGTTCTTTTCACTGTTTCGTTAAGAGGTGCACTTCCGCTATCGTATCTATATGGGAGGACGCATGTAAATACCACAAATTATTACATGTTATCAAAGCCTCAATAAGGGATTCTTCTCCTTCAAATATACTTTTTGATCTCTCGCGAAGTTAGGTTTTTCTACTTTAAATTATCAATTAATAAAAACTAATCTTGTGTGGTTGAGTTTTTTCCCCCCAAAATCATTTTTTACCAAAAGGTGAAAATTTTGGAAACCCTAGATTTTTTTTTTTTTTTTGCAGGAGGACCAGACAACACCCTGAAGGCTCCGGGCTATCAGTATCTATACAGTTCTGCCGTCAATATCTATGTCGGGCGTTGGGGCGAGAGTTTCAAAAACTTCACCTTTTCAAAAAAAATGATTTTTGGAAAATCACCCACACAAGATTTATTATCAAGTTTGATAATTCAAAATAGCAAACCCCAACCAAAAAGATCAAAAATTGACTTGAAGGAAAAGAGTCCTTACCGAAGCTCTGACAACATGTGATAATTTGCTGCACCTACATTTGTGCATACATGAACGGTATAGATATTGTAACGGTCCCAGTTTAACAAATCCTCAATTTACATAACATCCACTTACACAACCGATTAATCAAATTATTTCCTTATTTCCTAAAAATTTCAGCAGCACCTCCTTTGTAATTACTGGTCGGATATAATATCCAATACAGATGTGATAATTTCGGCTAACATCAGCCTACTTATTCTCATTTCACCCATATAACTGAATTCAAAATCGTCCACACAATCACGAAAGTATTTCGGCTTGACATCGCCTACTTATGGAGAAACATAATAACATAAACTCTAGAGTTTCTTTTTCGGCATCCATAGCTTTCAAAATCCATAACTTTCAAACTTCTCATGGCATCGTATTGATAATACACTTCTTATTGTTACAACTCAATAAAATATCTCAAATGTCAACTTGAAATGAAACTACTACAAGGTTCTCCACGTGTGTATATACAAGATTAATCATGTCTCCCATGACCCACATATATCATCCACAACACAAATGTCCCAAAATACAAGAGTTGAATTGACTCAGAACGAACCCTACGCAGCATAACCCTGACCCCTGCCTCCAAGCAACCTGCAATATATCAGTCTGTGGGAGGGTGAGCTCGACAGCTCAGTGAGTGAGGTAGGAATAATCAAGAAAGATAATATCTCAACAAGGGTATGAATATATACACAAAAGGAATCTGAAACAGTAAGAAGACAAGAATCGGAGGCATCCGATAGTTTTAATAAATCAAGGCCTCAGCCTCTACAATTTCTGAGGACGATCAGACTCTTATGATTGTATTCCCCAATTTCTTTCTTGAATTTACATCATTATGTATGATAAGGTCTATGAGTTACATAGCCAAACTCTCTCGTCTTATGTGTACATAGTGTGTATTACCCACGTGCCTTGTATTCCACGCTATAATACACCAACCACCAAAGTTATGCCATAGACCTAGTTTATGCATTCAAATAACACTTACATCACAAGCCATAATTATATAACATATAATCATATCATATTTCTCATAATGCAATAACGCATCACACTTCAAGTAATGCACTGATTCACATGCACACTTTTACCCAATATATGGTATTCATTTCAATTAGCTAAACTTGTATTCTGATGGTTTCATTGTCATATACGATAACACATCCAACATACCCCTAGTGTCACACACACACATTTATATCACACATAACCATTCATTCTCAATCATTTGTAAGGATACAATTATATGTATAACATAGCACCGTCTTCGCACTCCTCCTGTGCCATACAGGTCCCTTCCTCCCAACACGATATATAGCACCGTCTTCGCACCCCGCCCGTGCCATACGGGTCCCTTCCTCCCAACACGATATATAGCACCGTCTTCGCACTCCGCCCGTGCCATACGGGTCCCTTCCTCCCGACATATGTATATATATATATATATAGCACCGTCCTTCGCACTCCGCCCGTGCAATACGGGTCCCTTCCTCCGTATCACAATGTATACATACATAACAGCACCCTATCAGTGCATCCAATTCCATAAGATTCATACATCATGCACCTATTTCTTATATAAACAATCATACTTTCAATTAAATGTTCATCCGTTAGACGGTATTCTTATAGGAAATATATACACAAATTTCTTAGTCAGAACATGTCACCATGTATATTATGCACATAAATCAAGGATATACACCCATCATATTCATGTCAATCATAATGATTTCTATTCAGTAAGACACATGCAAATGCCCTTGTACACCATATTTCCAAAATTCTATATTAAATGCACACTTATTACACAAGATTGTGTTCAGTTCTAGGCCTATCTTACTATCCCTTTATTCTTGTAACATGGTGTATGTGGGTAGATATATAATATGGGTGATTTCATGTGATACTCTAAATGTATTTGCATAGAGGAACGACCATGTTCACATGGTTCACACATGCATAACGACCAGATAGTACATATGTATATATGTCACATACCCATATTTCTCATTTCGAATCTTCATATACGAGATTTCAACACATTCACTATTACGCCCATTAAAGTTGGTCATCGCCTCAGATAAACGGTTCATCCTCTTTAACTAAATAATGTGAACGCCACAATTACTCTTTAACCCCAGACGTAAATCAAGACATTATACTCAAAAGAGAAAGGAATCCAATAAAATTGAAAAGATATAACACATACGATTGAAAGTGTTTATTTCAAGTATCTCATAAGTTTGGTTACCTTATGGGGCACATGTTATCTGTATGCAAAAATATTACTTGCACAAACACCCTGGCTAAATGGATGGATAAGTTGAGACTATCAGGAGAAGCGAATGTCTCACACGTGCTAGTTAATTGGAATACAACTCTCTTGATTTAAAGTACAAGTGAATAAGGTCCAACATTCGTTATTACTTAATTTCTTTGACACGATGAATATATTGTGGTCACAACCAAGATTATATATATCTATAACAGCTATTCTCATTTACTCAAGCATGGAGTGGAGACTCGTTGGATTCCTGCCAGTACTGAACTTGATACTGTCAATCCCATCACCCTGACTTCCCAATCTTTAATATTACAATAAGAAAATCTTTTCTTTCAATTAGTATTCTTGTTCACTCATCTATTAGTCTATTGTCCATACAAGTTAGTGCTGGCCGTTAACTTGACCATTTCTCAGTGAATTACAATTGATCGTCTATCATCCTTACCATTAATTTTCGGCGCTTCAGAAATTTCTACTGACTAGGTGCCAGTAAATACTCTATTCACAGTCCAGTTACTAGGCCACCGAAGAAATCATGTGTTAGGATGAAATATATCTTTTGGAGTCCATAACACAATAATTCCTTATTTCCGGTAATATTAAAGAAATCTGAGTCTGAGGATAATCACCAGCACACTGAGTGTACATGCGACCTCGTTATGAGACATGATTATAAAGGGTCAGCATTTAAATAAATAAGTATGACACACCTGTGTTCATAACATGCGTTACTGAAGAAAAGTGTTTAGTTCTAACTCAGCACAACATGCCTACATATAAATTCCAATAGCTTTCCCATAGATCCTATCTAAATATGTTTCATCGGATCTGACTTCCCTGACAATCGAAGATGATTTTATCGTACCTTCTACTTTTGACATTAGAAGGAGACACAGGGACTTCCCTTAAAACTTAGATTTACTGATCTTTCTAGCAATATATTATATGACCCACTTAATTCGCACGAATAACTGAAATAAACAGAAAGTCATTAAGACATCTAAAATTCTGCAACTGTGCGTCTTCGACTAGTTGTCATGTTTCAGTGATAATTCCCAGCACAGACATTTGATTAGGACACCGTAAGCGCGGTTGGAAATAGTAACTCGATTAGCTTTCCAACGGTATATCACATGACCTATTTCCTATTAAAAATCCTAACGAAAGAAATCCCAAGTTTCAGGCTTCAGATCTGGACAGACTTTAACAGATTTGTATTGTTATTACAAAGGTGCTTTGAAGTA